>OY757255.1:5993776-6068405 GCA_963584085.1 Pyrausta aurata | reverse complement strand
GGAAAGACACGGTCAGCAAACAAATGATTCCCATGTCAATTCACAGACACCGACACTAACTTCGACGAAGCAGTTACTATCCGCAGGCTGAACAGATTTTCTTTCTGTGGGTGTTAGTTGTTAAGTCCCGGAGTGCAACCCGTTGTTTTAGGATAGAAAACTTAAGCTATTATTGTAGAGCTTCTCTATACACAACATTTGACGTTACATTATTTTCTGGTAACAAAATATACTGATGCTCGGGAGCCCCGACCCCATGCGTAAAACATTATTTTCGTAAATAAATTCCTACTAATTTGAATGTTTGGCCCAGGGATTTGTTTATCGTGAGTGCGAAAGAAATTTTTACTGAAAATCGCGCCACGCGGGTACCTTACTCATAGATCTAAACTCCCCCTCCCACACGCTCACCGGGCCTTGGTAAAGCCTACTTCGCAACGGGCCGGCCGTGCAGCAGAAATCGTAATATGTATTTTAATTTCGCTATAACTTCAGAACCAAACGTCCAATTTAATATCGCTATAACTTCAGAACCAAACGTCCAATTTTAATCATTTACAGACCAAATATTATTTACATTAACTGTACTTAGTGATGAAATAATTAATTTTGATAAGGATTAATAACATGAGTAAAATAAACGCGTTTAAATGTAGTCCAAAAAATAATCAAGATTTTTCAATAAAAAAAATGGTTCTTGTGCCTCACCCGACATAGATAGGTATAGTATGTCGCGGACTTTTTTGTAGATATTTATAAGATCTACAATTACTTAGAACATTTTATGGTTCTATCTTTAATAGTTAGGCAGGGTACGCAAAATAAGTAACTGTTTTGGTTGATTTTTTACACCTTGTGTCCGAAAAACCCTAATATCTTACGGAACCCTATTTTTGTTCAAAATTAAATATATCCTATATTACTCGTGGATAATGTAGCTTTCGAATGGTGAAAGAATTTTCAAAATCGGTCCAGTAGTTTATGAGCCTATTCATTACAATCAAACAAACAAACAAACAAAGTTTTCCTCTTTATAATATTAGTGTAGATGTAGATTTTGATAAGGATTTATAGCATGAGTAAAATAAACGCGTTTAAATGTAGTCCAAAAAATAATCAAGATTTTTCAATAAAAAAAATGGTTCTTGTGCCTCACCCGACATAGATAGGTATAGTATGTCGCGGACTTTTTTGTAGATATTTATAAGATCTACAATTACTTAGAACATTTTATGGTTCTATCTTTAATAGTTTAGGCAGGGTACGCAAAAAAGTAACTGTTTTGGTTGATTTTTTACACCTTGTGTCCGAAAAACCCTAATATCTTACGGAACCCTATTTTTGTTCAAAATTAAATATATCCTATATTACTCGTGGATAATGTAGCTTTCGAATGGTGAAAGAATTTTCAAAATCGGTCCAGTAGTTTATGAGCCTATTCATTACAATCAAACAAACAAACAAACAAACAAACAAACAAACAAAGTTTTCCTCTTTATAATATTAGTGTAGACAAAACAAATCAAAATAACGAGAATACGCCCAAAAATTGCCGCCAGGCGTTTTTGCAACCTGCGGGGCTTATACTACCCCCGTTACCCGTCGTCCACGCGATGTAACAAACACGAATCACGACGCTCCACATACTAGCACGTAGGCCGGCCACTAGCTAGAGATACCGCGGTCATAAAACATCACTCAATGCATTGAATACCTTGAGCGAGACCCCACTTTTACGGTTAAAATAAAGATAAGTTATAATAACTGCTTGATTGAAAGAAAATGTGCCTAGCTAGTCATTCAATGGTGGTAACGTAGCATAATTAAAACTAATAAACATTTTATTTTAAACCGTATGAATACTTATTTTCGATAATCAGCTTCTACGTACAAAAGCACAAACATTTTTCTCTTTATGTATAAGTGAACGTAAGTAGCTTGGCACGAGATACTAATGGCTATTCGATACTAATGGCTTTAAAAAAACCTTAAAGACATTAGATAACAAGTTTCCCCGCCCCGTATGGATAGCCCCGCCTACCGCGAAAAAAAAACTAGCGCGAGTGTAAGCCACGCCCATTACTTTTTTGCACCGTATCAATTCACAGAGATAACTTAATTAACGTCTTAGGGCTTAATGTGTTGCATTTAAGTTGAAAATAAGCACGTATGGATAATTTTCTTACTTGTTAAAATGTGTTTGTTTGTTGCACTTGAATGTATATTTATTGAAACCAATTATATTAATTATACACCTGAAACTTGTGTTTTCTTTCTTAAAATCAAATGACAGTTTGTTCATTCAAATAAAATCTTTATTAAAATAAAAAGAAAATGAGGTACATTCTCAAATGACAAATTATGAATATAAAACCACACAATAAAAAAGATACTGGAATATTGCTGATTGAAAATATAAGAGACCGTTGTGTCTTTTTGCAATAAAATAATAAATCTATGCTAATTAAGTTTAGCTTCGATTACAGTTTATTTACGCTATGCTGACCAAACAAAATCAAGAAAATGAGTATTTAGGTAGGTATCGTACTATTCGCGTTACAATTCACTGGTCGGTTAGCTAGCTTAAAAATTAAAAATTATTAACTAATAATGAGATCACTTGTAATGTTTGGCAAATAGCCTTAAGAGGGAGTCACATAGTGATTCAATCACAATCTTAACAAAAACAATGTCCTTTCTGTTCATTAAAATTGCAACATAAAACTGCGCTTCTAAAAAATAAACACTAAAACTATCCTATGCAGCTCATTCATGCATTTCACCCAGTACTTATTGCATTTGTATTTACTGGATAAAATTTGAACTATTATTATGTAAATCTACAGAAACTATTAACTATACAGGGTCAGTATGGTAACAATTGGCTTGGTTTTGCTGCTGAAGGGTACTGATGTTCTCCACCACGTTGATGACGAACGAAGTCCCCCCGAAGGTCCTGGCTCCAATGGTGTTGTCGCCAACTTTGTGCCCGTTGCCTGAAGATTCTGGATGGTAGTTGTTATTCGAGTCTTGGACCTTGAACAAAATTTCTGAATAATGTTAGGGTTCTATACTACATAAATTACTTTGCTTTGCTCTAAGTTAGAGCGGGTAAATGTGTTCTGTGGTTAGAGCGCTTTCATGATAATTTCAGACATAAACGGGAATTTTTTATGCATGGGCAATGGGCATCCGCTGCTGCCGCGCTGCTGTCACTCTAATGTGAAGGCGCACTAAGTCTATGCAGGTAGGTACCTAACATCATACATATAAGGCGGACCCTTATTTAAATAATTAAAAAATCGTGCACAAAAAAAATTGCATAATATGACGGCATTTAATGTCAAATGCATTCTCTATCAGTCAACCATCGGTCAAATTAGAGAAAATACTGTGAATTAAAAATAAGTGATAAGTAGAGGCAAGAAACGGAAAGTGAAGCGATGATGATGATGATACAATAAAAACTTTGATAATGGATGTATGATTAGGATCATATTTACCTACCTCTGTGCATGCAAATGTCTTGTTTCGCTGTCTAGATTCCCTTGCACTGTTCTGGGACGCGTAACGCGGAGCATTGCTGTTGACCAAAAATATTTTTTTAGTTATGTTGATGTTGGTATCGAATTTGTTTATAAAGGCGCGTAAAGTTAAGCAATAACTTACCTTGTGTCATCACCGATCTTGACATGGCTCCGTGTGGGCTGAATAAGCCCCAAACTGTTGTTTGCTACCGGAACAACGGTAGCCTCCGCTTCTGGCGCGGTCACTTCCGGCGACCTACACCTGGAAATATATATTTTTCTTTACTTATGTATTGTTTTGGAAAGGTGAGATAGCTGCAATTACCGCTAAATTAAATACTACGTATTTAATTTTTACGCTGAAATAAACCATAGACTACATAAAAACAATGAGCTTTATTGAACCACATATCTAATTATCTACCTATTTTCACATTTCGTGCTTAATCGCAAGCTGTTTAGGTTTTTACTGTTTCTTTTCCTATTTTAAAACAACTCTCAACAAAATTATGTTATTTTATATAATATCTGTGGTAGAACCCAAAAAAAGCAAACTATAAATCTATGAGGGTAGTTTTATTCAATTCGATTCTGTGCTGGTGGCTTCTGAAAATACCTATTCAGAAGAGTATTATGCAGTGCTATATTAACTTACATAAACTCATTAATTAATATCAATAAAATAGTGAAGTGCTAACCTAGTGTCAGTTTGCGGTATGCGCACGTACGCAGGATTGTTGAATACGCGAGCTGCCTGGCTACCCGCAGCTTCGCGCGGCCGCGATGGCTGCGGCTCCGCCTTTGGACACAACGCTGGTGAATCTGTAAGTACACATCAAGTTATTAACATATTTACTTGGAAATCGTGCTTAGACATCGTAGTTTATTACTGCCGACAAACTGCTGTGCAGTTTGGTAGATGTGAAAGAGTGAGTGTTTAATTTCTGTATATTTTAAAAAACAATAAAAAAAGTTTACATACCAACAAGCTTTCGAATTTCCGGCATCTCAGTAGCAGTAGATTCATGTGGAAATGTGGAAGGCAGGTGGTAGTTGTAAGGTGGTGGGGGCGCCGCTGCCACAACTTCTGCACCCTCGGTCCCGCGCAGTGAATGCACTGATGTGCTTGAAGCTAAAACAGAATAGAAACCAAGTTACGAAATTGCATATTTCTTTACCTACCGCAATAGGTTCTATTTATTTTCATACCTTCTTTTACGTATAGGTATACGAGAAAGCAGTTTAGGTACTTACAATAAGAAACGACTTTAAACATCTTCGTCTTTAAAAACATGAATGCCGTCACCAGCATAAGAACCAGTCCGATTGCTATGGCTGCCCAGGCGTATGGAGGCAGGTAGGGGTGATGCTTCGTTTCCTCCGTTAATAACACGCAGTCAGCGGTCATTTTATCTTTACCGTTAGGAGCCTCCGTCACTAAACTGAGAACAAAAAAGATACTGCTATTGTTACAAGCTTTTTTTGTTGTGTTGCTTAATCTATAAACTTCAGACCTAGGTGTGAGCACAATAAACTTAGCTAAGTGTATGTTTAAGAATCGAACACAGTAGTTAAGTCTAAGTTATACAGTAATATATTCATAACTATAAAAGGGCCCCTATTATAGTTTACAAACCCCCATTAAGGGGGTCTCCCGACCGTCAAAGTTCGTATTGAGAGCCAAGCTCCGTGCAAGATGCAAGGTGTCACTAACTTACCCCTTTAGACAGTCGCCGCATTGCACAAGCGACTTGACACACAGGTCATCCTGCGGCGCCTCGCGCTGGTGGTCCTCGCAACGCAGGCACGGCCGGCAGTACAGCGCGGCTTCCTCGCAGTACGACCCGACGGAGCAGTGCGAGTCCTCAATACAAGGCGCCAGGTTCAGTTGCGCACTGACGAAGTTCATCGCCAAAAATAATGCAACCCTAAAATAACACGCATTTTCCAATTCAACAGCCGAATTATTCAACTCTTTGCATTAAAAAATACATACTTATATCATTACTGTACTGATTTTGATAAAACTTGGATAGTATAAATTTGTGGCTTAAACCATTATGTATGTATGCATTCATTTATTTACACTTGCATGTGCTGTGATTTGTACAGTGGTGGACCTAACACAATCATATCAAGGCATTATCTACCAGTTAACGCTTGAAGATGCAAAATGTTTCATTAAACTATCGTTTTCCAATGGCAAATCATAATTCGTAGCGGAAAACGTCAGGTAATTTGCTACACAATATTTTATGTGGAACAGGACAGGGTTAACTAGAGGTGCTGGAGTAAGAAAAAGGTAGTTATGTATTTTTTCAACCTGCATTATATGCGCTGATAATACTCTACATTGAGCCTGCTTGCACAGAGTACCTTGTATTACTTAGCTATACAATATTTGCGAATTTGTTTCTTTCTAGTAGTAATATTATGTTTGAGGCCTTTGAGGTCGTTGTTTCTCTAGCTGAGTAAAAAAGTAAATCTGAAACGTAAAGATACGTACCTACCTACTTAGTGCCAAGAGTTATTTTAAATTTGTACTTTAGTACATCTTTATTTATGAAATAAATATTATTCTAATAAACACAGATTCAATAGATAAACCCAAAACTTCGTTCGTACGGGGATGGTATGGTAGGTGCGTGCGGACGTGCGGACATAAGTTGGATGTATTGCATCATAATTTTAAAAATAACTTCATCCCTAAATCTGCACTGAAAGTATCCAACTAAAGTAAAGTTTAGGAGTACATAGACAGATTTAATTAATTAACACTCACCTGAACATTATATTCAGCGATATCCCCAAAAATTTCAAAGAATCACTCCTTAGTTTCTATATGAACCACTGTAATACTTTTATTTCAGCATTCGCTACTAAAATAAGCACTTCACAAAATTATTCACAGAAAAACGTACTTACTTTTAGATAAATTTATCGAATCAAAAAGTAGTGTGAAGGGTGCAGCTACATGTAAACAAGTGAGGACTTGATGGTTGTGTTCGCATTGTGTTTTGTTTCGAGCGCAGATCATGTCGCGACATGTTTAGCGCCTCCGGCAGAGCGAACAAAAAAACAAGAGAGCTTTTGAGACGAGAAACTCCTGCGAGATGTTTTTCAGCAAACTCACCTATACGGTAGTGTTGCACAGAATATTGGTGTAGGTATCAAAATAATGTAAATGTTAAATATTTATTTATTATGTTCAAAATCTATATTTCCCTATTTTATGAGTGCAAAAGGTAGACTTAACACAAAGAAATGTAAAGTCTGAACAGACTCAGGGACCAACCGTAATTTCGTGAAAATCGTATTCTACGAAATTAGGTACTTACTGTAAAGAAACTGTTGTGGTTTCCGATAGAGTTAACGCCACCGCCGCTGTCAATGAAAGCTCTCCTTGCATATTATGTCGGTTAAAAGTTAGAATGACTTTACCTTTACCAAACAACGTAGCACTTAGAATGAAAGAAAATGTTTGAATAGTCTTCCATCATACTCATTTTATGCATTGTTCCAATGCACATGTGGAGAGTTAGAGAGAGGTTCAATTATAATTTTCTAACCATATTGCAAAGCGTCTTACACGGTCAATCTGGTACAGTCGTCGAAATGATGAGAGAATGATCGTGTTACGTGGTGTAGTAACCTACACGAACTGACAGGCTGATAAAAAATAAACCGTGAAAATTGACCATCGTTCCGGTGTTAGTAATAGACTGGTCGCTAGACTGCAGGCCTACTAATGAAAAACTAAATCCGTCAAGACGATTAGCGTTTTGCGGATACGCAGCTTAAAGCGATAAGCGAAGTAAAAAATGCATTCTTTAGGTGAATGCACACTTATCCGAGACGAACCTGTGAGACGAACGAATCGAAGTCAAGGAGGCCTCGCACAAATATTCGCACTGGACGAATCGACCGCGCCGAAAGAACGACCGCGTCGAAGAAATCTATGTTGTCATATAAGATAGCGCCATAAGTGGGAGTGAGTAAGAAAATGTGCCGACGAGTCGTCCGCGTCGACCGCATTATCCGCGCCGAATCTGATGACGTCCATCCGAATTCGTCTAAGATTTCTGGGGTTCTTTCCCGTTCGGACGGTTCGACGCGGAGGTGTACATCCGGGCAGCTGAGCCAGACGCCTAGAGAGATCTGGCCTATCTAGGCTGATAACGAATCGTAGGTGACGCTGGTATATCCAGGTTTCATCGTAGGTGACGCAGTAGTTTTCGTGTAAAATCAAAAAAACTTGGCTCAGACAGCCAGAATTTCACATTTTCTGACACTCTGGATCTCAGCTCTCAGAGGGTTTCAAGGCGCTGTTTCTTATAAAAAGGGATGTGACGCGTAGGTGACGGCCATCCGAAGTAGTTTCATCCATTTTAATTCAATACTTTTCGAGAAATCATGATAAACGTATTGCTCAGATAGCCGGACATCCGGTCGTCTGAGCCAACTTGTTTTTCTCTATATTTCACGAAATACTATGTTTCGGACAAATGTTTTAACTATATACTGATGTGACGACGTTAGTGACAGCTCTCGACCAGATTTGAACCTTCGTGACGCACGCGTTTAGGAGCTTTTGAGAAAAAGCTGCTGGCTTAGACAGCCGGATGCTGGCTGTCTGAGCCACCCAGTTCTACCACTTCCAGGTGTTCTACGAAGCTGGAAACTCATCAAATCTGATGTGACGCGGACTCTGAGTAAGTATAATCGTAAGTGACGGCTCTATATGCCGGCAATCAAAAGTTATAAGCAATTCAATACTTTTCCATACATTGATGCATTTGGATGACCACACTTCGAACTTTTTATGGGAGTGAAAATACAATATAGTAGAAAATGTAAGCAAAAGCCCCCATTTCAAGGCAGTTGCTTTCTCCTGCGTTTTAAATATGTAATTATGTAGTTAAAAACTTCGCCGATGAAGGAAAATACGGTAATTATTTATGGTCTCAGGTATGATGTACTCTTTATTTGGAAATAACTACTAGTTTCAGTTAGGTACTACAGTATTAGAGTATTTCGGTAAGGTACTTCGTACTTACTCAATACTCATTTCGTCCCATGTGATTACGGCCCACTTGGGACAAGATGCAAAAAACAAAATTAATGCTAACTTCATTTTGCAAGTCGTCTCCTGTTTTTATGGGTGGAAAATATAGTCATTTATCAACTCGTCCCACCATGCCTACAACTTATATGGGACGAAATATTTTGCGCGCACGCTTGCCGTGCCTTGATTGTTGAGTTGAGGAGCCCTACGCGCTACTCAATTATATACTTTAAATCGCAGAGATATTGTTGGATTCACTATGTCGCCCTGTTTTTGCCTAATTTCAACACTGCGCGCTTTGAGTTAACTGAATAGAAATTAGTCACCTGCAAATTCGAACCGTTATGTGATCTTTCAAATACTTATCAACTTTATCACAAGTAATTTTGAACCTTATGCCTAGTGAAGATAAATTTTCATTTGAAGGGGCCAGTTGCAGAAGTCCCTAAGTCCACTTAGGGACTTTTTGTTCCTATGTCTTTAATGAATAGAGCATGTCAAATTACGTTATACCCATTTTTTTTTTCTTTTGTAACAAGTACCTACGTCGTTATAAACCCAAACACTTTTTTTAAAAAAAAACTTAATTTGGATCAAAAAGTCCCTTAGATACATAAAAGTCCCTATTTCCAGCCAATTTTATGCAAGAAGTCCTTAAGTGTAACCATTTTTTCTATAAAAAGTCCCTAAGTCCAAGGGATTGGTAACAAAAATGCTTTAAGACGGGTGGTGTGGTGATAAGGTTGTGTTCGATGGTGAATGCACTTTGGAAAATTATTGAAACACGTCTTTACTCTTGGATGTTTATTTCGCACACTGACTACTAGTATTAATGAACATACATTTAAACGCGGCAACATACCGCCCACCAAAAGGGCCTTAGGGCCTTTTACTTAAATAAGGTGCTTAGCTAGCAGTCTTATGATAATTTTACCTCAAATACAAACAAGTTCATGCAACAAATAACATGCCTTAAAATCTTGAGTAACTGCAACATTTGTTTCATAGAAAACAAGTTGTGAGCTACTAATACAATGTACATAGAATAGGGTGTCCACAAATAAGGTATTGAATTTGAGGACTGCAATTAAGTATACAATTTAGATATTGTGATGTACCGATAATTAAATTCAAAATTGTCATTTTACAAAATGATATTTTGTTATGGTTCTAACAATAAGTAAAGTTTATACATAAGTAATTAATTATATTACTCGTGCTAAAGAACAAAAAAATACATAAATGATAGAATCGGTATTACACATATTACATTGAGAAATCCACAAAAATTGCTTAATTTTACTATATTACTCATTATCAACTGGTAAGTGGCAAAGTTTAGAAATAGATCGTTTAATAACATTGGTTCCGCTTTTTACACTGTAAACTCTAGTAATGCCATCAGCACCAGGGTGTTTGTCAACAATGCGCCCCAGTAACCATTTCCCAGGTGGCAAACTATCTGATTTTATAATTACAATTTGCCCAATATCGAACTCATCCTGTTTTTTTACCCATTTAGGTCTTTGCTGAAGCCTAGACAGATATTCTTGTTGCCAGCGTAACCAAAAATTAGAAACTAATTTCTGAGTAAACTGCCAACGAGATAAACTGCTCAAAGAAATATCGTTCAGACTAGGTGATGGAATATTAATAAGTGGTTCGCCTATGAGGAAATGCCCTGGAGTCAGCACGTCTGTATTATTTGGATCATGTGTATCAACTGGACACAATGGACGCGAGTTTAAACAAGCTTCTACCTGACACAACACAGTTGACATTTCTTCAAATGTTAAATGCGTGTCCATTATACGTTTCAGATGATATTTCATGGACTTTACGCCTGCCTCCCAAAGGCCTCCGAAGTTTGGACTGTATGCGGGTATGAAATGCCACTGAGTTCCGTCCGATGATAACATATCACGAAGTTCTGCGTCTAGTTCAAAGTTAGCTTGTTTAAAGGCTTCAGCGAGTTCCTTGTTGGCTCCTATAAAATTTCGGCCCTGATCGCTCCACAGATCACTGCATCTGCCTCTGCGTGCGACAAACCGCCGGAACGCACCGATGAATGCCTCTGATGTGAGGTTGCCAACAAGTTCAAGATGAATGGCCTTGGTTGCCATGCAAATGAATATAGCAATATAAGATTTATTTGTTTTGGCTCCTCTTCCCTTTGACATGAGTATGTCGTAAGGTCCAGCAAAGTCCACGCCGCTGCGCAAGAATGGTCGGGCTGGTGTAACTCGAACTCTAGGTAAGTCACCCATCAATTGTGTACGGGTTTTGATATTTAATTTCCTGCAGACAATACATTTGTGTACGTAGGACCTTACAGCCACTCTCACTCTCAGTATCCAGTAGCGAGATCTCAAATAATTAATCATGAGCTGTACTCCACCATGAAGAGTTTTCCTGTGGGCATCAGCTATAATAAGTGAGGTTAATGGATTTTTGTTATTCAATATTATAGGATGCTTACGATCTGATTCCATATCTGTTTTAGTGATCCTGCCGCCCACCCTAAGTATCTTTTTAGCATCAACAAATGGATTTAATGTTTTCAATGTACTTCTTTGTTTAACCCTTTTCTTCTCTTTCAGGTCTTGAATATCTTCAGAAAATGTATAGGCTTGGGTAATTTGTATGCAGAACATCAATGCATCTTCAATTTCTGTGGTAGTAATAGCAGAATCTGTGTTAATTTTATCAACCTTTTTGTAATTGAGAAATCTCTTTGCATATACAATAGCCTTTAACAGTTCATTTAAGGTTTCAAACGTTTCAAATTTGTGGTATATTGATTTGCATTGTGATTCGTCATCGTCATCTATGTTCAGGTAAGTCTTAATCTGTTTTCTTTCTTCCAAATTGTTGTTATTGTTTACTAATCTTTCCATGTTCATTTTCTTTTGTTTCAGGACGTCTACTCCCGATGTCCGTATCTCGTAGTTACGGCCGTATTTACGGGCATTTCGTACTCCCTAACAAGTTACGATCGTAAGTACTATCGTAGAACGAATGAGAACAAGAAGTGACAGTTTGCCTTACTCTTTAAGCGATTTACTCCGTTCGTAATAATCAATTTGACACGTGTTTCGACGGAGAGATATGTCATTTTATCCGTAAACAAAATTGGTCTCGTTACAACTTACGATGGCTTCAATTTGGGTATTGTTTGAAGAAAATGCAGAAGAAAACGAGCGCAGCCGTCGCCGTCAGTACATGCGACAGCAATTTAATGTAATGAGTTTGCCGGACACCGAATTTCTGCTATATTATAGGGTCACTCGGACTCTTTTTGAGAGCCTATGCGAGGATACCTATATCATTCCGTTAATGCCACATCCTGTTCGTCGAAGTGGAATTGACCCGAAATTGAAGGTAAGTAATCCTTGGTCTCAAAGTAACTTGTTGTATATCATTGAATTGTATCCCGATCCTTCCTTTTAATTTCCGATCCTTCCTTTTAATTTTTGATGATATGTTTACTTACAGGTCCTCACTGCTTTTAATTTTTATGCCCGAGGTAGTTACCAAGGTACAGTGGGCCTTAGCAGCGACGTGCCCATGGCACAGCAAACTGTGTCCCGATGCATACGCGAGGTCACAAATGCTTTAAATAGTCCCTGCATCTTCGATCCCCGAAAGGAACGTTTTGAAAAGACTTTATTATAAATAAAACTTTATTTCCCACTTTGTTTTAATTGTTTTATTTAAAAACCTCCAATGCATAATAGTGAAACATGCCAATGTTGCTTTATTTAAATGTATAGGTATTGAATATCTAAAATTATAACCATCTCAACAGCTACTGCCCCCAGTATTGAAGGACTCGGTGAGGTTGCTGTTACTTCTGGAATCTGTAAGTTACAAAAAACCATTAACTAACATAACGAAAAGTGTATGAGTACTTTACCTTAAACTCACTATAAAATTAAGTTACCGAGGGTAAAGCCGGCACTCTGGCACTAGTTTGCGACTCGCCGAATCCATCTCACATTATGGACAGCACCTGCAGGTCTACTTGGGAGAGATCCGACGCATTAGAGGGGCCACCACCAGTGGCTGAGGCAGACTTTCTGGCGGCAGCGGCAAGCCTTTTCGTGGCGTATTTTTTGTCAGCCCAAACCTTAAAATATAAATAATAAATAATTACCGTCGTTAGTAAACAGAAAGTATTTTTTTACATTACTACTTTAGGTTTTACAAGTAAATTAATCTATTCACGTAATAAACTTACCCTTTGCCACTGATCCACGGATTTAAGAGACCCTCCCATAGCGTTAAAAGACTCTCGGTGAGTGTCTCTCACAGCCGCTTTGCCCTCTGCCTTCCATCGGCTCCCCTGAGCAGCCCACGGGCCAATTCAGGGTGGCCCTCCATGAAATTAAAGAGGACCTCAATCTGAGCGGCCGTGGCCGATGGTGTAAGGGGAGCCATCAGCACTGATCATTTAATCTTGCCATCAGTTTATTTTACAAAATAAAAAGATTATTTGAATTTCGCGGAAAACGTTTTAACGTCAAATGTCAAACTTTGAATTAAATCTTTGATAGTCAAATTTTTTAAACACATAAAACAAAGGTATAGAAAATAGTATTCAAGCATGGACATATGATGGACATAGACTAAAACCAAATAGAGGCAAATATCTAATTTTATAGCTTTTATTGTACGAAATATGATACTTTAGAACAGTAATGTTGATTTATGGTTTTAAATAGGAATTATTTAGCTCAAATTACATTGTTAAATAACAAATTCTAAAAACCGTAAAATATAATGCATGTCCATAACCCATCACATCCCTAGCAACAAAATTCATTCGTTCCTAAAGTCTTCCGTGTATTTATCTATGACATCGTAGGAACGGACCACGTTCGTAAATGTTAGGGAGTAGCATTTGGTCCGTTATTACGGAGCACCTACGATCGATATCGTAACTTCGAATACGGACATCGGGAGTAGACGCCCAGGTGTTCCGGTCCTTGCCACCAGATGCTGCAGTTCTTCAGTTCCTGTGCCAACATTCCCCGTGATGCGACGTCTGCTGGATTATGTTCGGAAGGTATGTGATACCATTTGTTACCAACATTATCTAAGATTGTTATGACTCGATTCCTTACAAACGTCTGCCATCTATTAGGATCTCCTTGTAACCAAGACAATACAATGGTAGAATCAGTCCAACAAAATATTCTGTCGTTGGGAATGCTTATTGCTTCGCTTATTTGCTTCAGTAACTTGGACAAAAGCAATGCTCCACAAAGTTCTAGACGAGGAAGTGACAGTGCCTTTACTGGTGCTACCCTTGCTTTGGCTGCTATCATGTGTGCTTCATGTTCACCGTCCTCAGTCTCGACTCTTAAATAAGCTACAGCTCCGTAAGCCTTGGTAGAAGCATCACAATACCCGTGTATAGTAGCCTTTTCTACATTATAGTTTGTGGTATGCAGCCACCTGTTGATCTTGATATCTTTTATATCGATAAAACTGTTTCTGATGCGCAACCATTCTTCATTAATTTCAGGATCTACCTTATCGTCCCATCCCATGCCAAGAAGCCATAATTTCTGTATTAATATTTTAGCTGGAATCAATGCTGGAGAAAGCCAACCCAGCGGGTCGAAGAATCTTTGTATTTCAGCCAAAATTGTTCGTTTGGTAATCGCATGTGGTAAGTTTGGTAATTTAGTGTTATATTGCAGAATATCTTCTCCGACATTCCAGTGAAGGCCCAACGTTTTGATCATACCTTCAAAATTGATATCAATGTTTACACGTGAACTTCTTTCAGATGATTCAAATTGTTTCAAAAGGTGTTCGCTATTTGAAGCCCATTTCTGAAGCTGGAAACCTCCCTTTTGTAGTATAGCTTGCACGCTCTTAGCAACAGCAATAGCCTGATTTGTGTCATCTTGCGAAGACAACATATCATCCATAAAAAAATCTCTTTTTATGATTTCTGCGGCTAGCGGATCTTCATCACCTTCATCGTCAGCTACTTGTTGTAGAGTTTTGACAGCAAGATATGGAGCACAAGCAGTGCCAAAGGTTACACGCAGCATACGATACTCTTTGATGTTATCGTTTGGGTCATTGCGCCAGACAATTCGTTGAAAATCGCTGTCTTCTTTTGCTACGAGTATCTGACGATACATTTTTTGTATATCTGCCACAAATGCTATTCTCTTCATACGCCATCGTAAGACTATAGATCTCATATCGTCTTGAAGTTGTGGTCCGATCAATAACTCATCATTGAGTGATATGTTGTTAGTGCCTTTGTAAGATGCATCGAATACTGGTCTGACTTTGGTCGTTTCACTTTCTTCCTTAACGACGGCATGATGTGGCAAATAAACTGCTGGTTTATTGATTTCTTGCAGTGGAACCTCTTCCATGTGATTTAAGTCAATGTACTCTTGTATAGACTTTGTGTATTCTTCCTTTAAACTTGGATCTTTGTTGAATCGTCTTTCTAAATGTTGTAATCGTTTGATAGCTCCTTCTTTAGTGTTTCCGTTTGGTGACAATGGATGATCAGTTTTAAAAGGCAGTTTGACTATGTACCTTCTTCTGTGTCTCTCTTATGTGTTTTCTTATAAAATTGTTCACAAATCTCTTCTTCCTTGGTAAGCTTTCCTTTGTTGTCTGTTTCAATCTCCCATAAGTTACGTAGCATTTCGTCAACGTCCAACTGATGATGCATGACTAAAATCTTCTCTTCTGAAGTTTCTGCCTGAATGTTCCCGAACAATATCCAACCTAGGCTTGTATTTTGCGCACATGGGGAGCCAGGAGGACCTTTGAGAATCTCGGGTTTCAAGATATGGGCATAAACTTCCACCCCTAACAACATGTCTATTCGCCCTGGTGTATTAAAACTAGGATCGGCCAGAGTGATACCTGATAAGTGTTGCCAAGTGGTGTGTTTACTAGGTAGTGTTTTGGTTGGTAGTTGTGATGTTAATCGTGTGGGCATAATGTATGCCTTGATAGGAAGCTTGAATTGTTTGTCATGTGATGAATTGAGTTCTATTTGTGTCACATGTCTAACGGTTGTGTGTGTTGTGCCAACTCCAGTGATTGTTCCCTTTACAGGCGACCTCTTACATTTAAGCAACTGAGCTGCTCGTTCACTAACAAAGTTGGCCTGAGAGCCCTGATCGATAAGAGCTCGCAACAAGATAATGTGTCCATCAGCATTCTTGACCGGAAGCAATGCTGTGGCGAGTAAAGCTGTAGAACCTTGAGATGCGAAATGTGTTGATATTGCAACCTGATCTTCACTATGTTGATTGTTGTTAGTTTCATCTGGATGATCTGATTCTGATACTTCATAGTGACTGTGGTGTGTTTTGATTGTGCTTGATTGACCGTCGTCATTGGTAAGATGCAGCATAGTATGATGACGACGATTGCATTTGCGACAGGACATTTGATTATGACATCCTCCTACAGAATGACCTGACATCAAACAGTTGAAACACAATCTGTTCTTCTTGACAAATTCACTTCTTTCTTTGGGTTGCAATTTGCTAAAGTCCTTGCAGTGGCATAAAGTGTGGTCAGCGTGACACATAATGCAGTTATATTTCTTGACTTCAGATGATGCATGAAATGATCGTTCTTTAATTGATGTTTTTTCCTTCACAGGTACGGGATTCACCATTTCCAATGTTCTGAATTTAGTTTCCAGAAATTTCTTCATATCTTCCCACGTAGGCAGTAAGCTGGAATCATCTCGGTAAGAATATTCTTCCCATGCGCGGTGTGTATCAACATCAAGTTTCTGTACCACTGTGAATATGATAACTTGATCCCACGAGTCAATAGGTATTTCTTGATTTTTCAGGTTATTCAAACACTGCACGGTGGTATCCAACAAGTTTTTTAGGTGAGTAGATGATGCCGTGGTAATTTTCCTTTGATTAAACAATTTCTTAAGTGATGAATTTACTATTAGGCGTTTATTTCCATATCTCTGTGAAAGTATGTTCCATGCATGTTCATAGTTACCTTCTGTAACATTTATGTGTTTCAGTAACGCTTCACATTCGCCGACAACACTCGATTTTAAATACTGCAACTTTTGTACCTTGCTCAAAGACGTGTTACAATGCACCAGTGACGTAAACATATCGCGATAGGTAGGCCAGTCTTCATAGTTTCCTCCAAAGGTAGGTAACTCGATTCGAGGTAATTTCACAAACGGTTCATGTGTATGAGATGTTGATGTGTTACTAGAACTCGTATTTACTACACTGATATTCTGTGATTCTATCATGTCTCTGATATCAGCTTGCAAACATGTATATAAATCTTCTACGAGAAAATAGTCTTCATTTAAAAAATACGCAATTTCTCCTCTAGATTCCTTCGAGGTACACTTTGTTAATGATAGATGAGTACCTTTAAATGTCATCCAATAATCTTCAATACACTTTGATTTCGTTTCTAAATAACCTCTCGTTAATCTTTGTTTCGGACATTTCTTTAGGTTAGTTTGTGTTTTTTGTAGTAATAAATAAGTATCTTCTAATACGTTAATCAGCTGTTGTTGTTCACTGGTTAATTTCTCAGGCATTGTTGATTATGTTGTGTATAACCACAGATAAGTATAACGTTCAATCCAAATCGCAGCACAAATCACATAGGTTACAGTTCTCGGTAGATATTCGTGATAATTAATTAGTTGTTTACGCCGTAAACGCACAGAAAAAACTCGGCGCTGGAATGCGGCCTTTTGTTCTCTTATCGCGCGCTCGGGTCGTCCTCTTCGATACTTGGTCCGGCTCGTTGTCGACCATATGGTGTGGTGATAAGGTTGTGTTCGATGGTGAATGCACTTTGGAAAATTATTGAAACACGTCTTTACTCTTGGATGTTTATTTCGCACACTGACTACTAGTATTAATGAACATACATTTAAACGCGGCAACAACGGGCAATATTTTAAAAACTAAACATAGCCTACAAAGTTTTTCGAAACTTCGTAACGATATTTCAAAGTTTTTTGTGAGTATGATGAATATACTTTGTCGTGTTTTCTACCTGATTTAAGTAAGATTTCTAACTAAAAATGCTGACAGACTGGTAAAAAGGGGCTAAGTCCACTGATTACGGCCCTAAGTCCATTCTAAAAAACTTGATTTGCAAAGAATATTTAATTATTAATAGGTGTTTTTTGATCTCAAAATATAGGTTGATTATTAAGTGAACTAACTGTAGTTTCATTTCATGGATATTCCTTAAAAATATATTTCCAGCCCCGATTTTAGTTTTCATTCTTGATTCCTGTAAACCTCAATTTTTGGACTTAGGGACTTCGGCAACTGGGCCCTTCATTTGCATTTCGAATACTTTGCGTCGTCCTGCTCGTGCATTGGAACTTTGTTTGTTTATTGCAAGCGGGAAGTCAGCCGGGTTTGGTTGTGTTGTGTGCCATAACTGCCAAGCTAAAGTAGATAAACAGACTTAAAAAAAAAACATGTTTGTTGACAGAAGGAAATTAATTGCATTCGTATCCATGTGTAGAGGTGAACATCGCGCTTCTGCGGTAAGTAAATTATATTTACAAGCTCTATTAAATTATACTAGAAATTCTTAAAAATGTCTCATTTCAAACGATGAGAAAGTTTAAGATTTACTGAAAGTAATTTAATCTATGATTTCTGCATTTCGTCCCATATAAGTTGTAGGCATGGTGGGACGAGTTGATAAATGACTATATTTTCCACCCATAAAAACAGGAGACGACTTGCAAAATGAAGTTAGAATTAATTTTGTTTTTTTGCATCTTGTCCCAAGTGGGCCGTAATCACATGGGACGAGATGAGTATTGAGTAAGTACGAAGTACCTTACCGAAATACTCTAATACTGTAGTACCTTACTAAAACTAGTAGTTATTTCCAAATAAAGAGTACATCATACATACCTGAGACCATAAATAATTACCATATTTTCCTTCATCGGCGAAGTTATTAACTACATGATTACATATTTAAAACACAGGAGAAAGCAACTGCCTTGAAATGGGGGCTTTTGCTTAAATTTTCTACTATATTGTATTTTCATTCCCATAAAAAGTGCGAAGTGTGGTCACCCAAATGCATCAATGTATGGAAAAGTATTGAATTGCTTATAACTTTTGATTGCCGGCATATAGAGCCGTCACTTACGATTATACTTACTCAGAGTCCGCGTCACTTCAGATTTGATGATTTTTCAGCTTCGTAGAACACCTGGAAGTGGTAGAACTGGGTGGCTCAGACAGCCAGCATCCGGCTGTCTGAGCCAGCAGCTTTTTCTCAATAGCTCCTAAACGCGTGCGTCACGAAGGTTCAAATCTGGTCGAGAGCTGTCACTAACGTCGTCACATCAGTATATAGTTAAAACATTTGTCCGAAACATAGTATTTCGTGAAATATAGAGAAAAACAAGTTGGCTCAGACGACCGGATGTCCGGCTGTCTGAGCCATACGTTTATCATGATTTCTCGAAAAGTATTGGATTAAAATGGATGAAACTACTTCGGATGGCCGTCACCTACGCGTCACATCCCTTTTTATAAGAAACAGCGCCTTGAAACCCTCTGAGAGCTGAGATCCAGAGTGTCAGAAAATGTGAAATTCTGGCTGTCTGAGCCAAGTTTTTTTGATTTTACACGAAAACTACTGCGTCACCTACGATGAAACCTGGATATACCAGCGTCACCTACGATTCGTTATCAGCCTAGATAGGCCAGATCTCTCTAGGCGTCTGGCTTAGCTGCCCGGATGTACACACGCGGAGAAGTGTGCGAGGTTTCATGAGATTTCATATAAAGAATTCATAAATTCGTTTCGTCCTGCTCGTTCACCTTTAAAATTCTTCGGTTCCGCAATCTCTCAATATCTAAACTAATTAGATTCGCCGCCAAGTTTCTTTTCAAGGGCATTCAGAGTTTAATATTTCAATTTTTCATATTAGGCCATCAGTATCCTAGTTTGTTTATTCGGATTTCCGTGTCGTAACACCAATTAAACACCAAAAAGTATTTTTATATGATTCCAAGTTTGGAAGCCTTATTTAAATAAAACAAAAGTTTGAAAATACATAACATAACCATTTATTAAAAAGTTCCCTCCAATTTATCGTCACTTACATCTTTTAATGACTTAAGACTAGCATACAAAATATTTCACTAGCGAGGAACATTTTAAAAATAACTTACACAACGTGATTTTTATATTAATTAGTGCAAATCAAATTTCTTGAATTAATCTGACCATAAAAATAAAATAAAACAATACATAAGTACTTGAGCCAACTACCGTACCAAGTGTGATTTCGTTTAGAAAAATATTAGCACTAACTATTGAAGTTTGCCACTTGTTTTCGATAGTGGGATCAGAAGTATAATAGGTCACACACAATTTAGACACAACAAGACTTAATCATATTACAATGGATGATGGACACTGGAGATGTGAATATGACATATCATTTCGGGTACATTCTGTACGTAAAGTACTGAATGTGAGCAATTTTTATTTGATTTAGTGAATGCTATAAATATTTACGTAATTGATTTCAAATAATATCTTTAGTTTCAAATATCATAAGAGGTTACTAAAGCTGCCTCTAAAGTTGCTACATCTCAGTCAGACTAATTTTGACTAATAAAGACTTGACACACATGAAACAAATTACATTCAAATATCTGTATCACATTTTAATTAGGAAGACACATATATAAAGTATTAGGAAGAACTATATAACAGTTACAATAAAATACAAAAATATTTTAGATTCTCAAAGCGCATGGAGAAAAATGCTTTTCCTACAACTACTTCCACTACAGTCTTCCATGACCTACCCACGATGACGCTTTGATTAAAGTCGATCAGGAAACTTGAGATCCGGTAATCAGATCGCTTTAAAACTGTTTTTTAAGATAAAATAAATATCATAAAGTTACATAAGCCAAGACAATGTAAAGCCGGAGAATGACCGGAGGGCCTACTACGAAAAAAAAATCGGTTCGTACGATTATTGCAGATCCGAAGCATTTTAATTTTTGCAATTCTTACAACGAAATGCTTCGGATCCGCAAAATAATAATAGTATTGACGGATTTCGTTTTTCGTAGTAGGCCTCCATTGCATGGTAGACGTGACATTGTGTTCATTGACAACTAATTCCGTAAGAAAAAGTTTAGAACTGTTCACTTTTTAAATTAAATTAAATATACTTTTATATAAATATTTAAAACTGATCTTTGTAAATCACGCTCTTTCACATTGGCCCCGTATTTTCATACTTGTATTTAAACTGATCGTGTTTGATACGAACGCAATCTTAGTACAAACAAACAATAAGTACATTTCGTGTGGCAGTAACTAAAACAACTGATTAATAAGCGAATTGTGATAAACCGTAAAACCACTTAAGGTTATTGTTAAACTAAACTAAATAAAAGTTGAAAGAGTACAGTTTTCAGAGTATTGCGGTGTCTTTAAATTGGTTTTCTTGTAATAAATAATTGGGGATACACTAGTATAAATTTTGCTAGACACACTTAAAACTTGTTTTATGTAATTTATAAAGAGTACGTACAAATTAAAGTAAGAGTTTATTATGCTTAAATCATTATAATACATTAACAATGTACTGCACTACTTTACCTTACACACACTTATGAAATGCGAAATGGCAATAGAATCAAAATAGTATAGCACTACAGGTGTGAACACTTCATTTGAACAAATTATAATGGTAGTGGTACATGCATGCAACTTCAGCATTTGCTTGAAATCTTTAATCCTCAAACACTAGCCATGAACACTATTTCAGTTAATTTTCTGTTTATATATACTTTGATTTTTGAATGCACCGGGTAATGAATAAACAAATATGAATGCATGCACAATACGTCTTCACTGGTTAACTTAATTTATAACTGACTATAGTTATAATGCTATCAAGTCAACATGATAACATAGCATCTATCAGAACTGTAAAATGCAAAGATCTCTCAGTCTTCATTGATATTCATTTGTGCCTATTTGTTATGGTTAGTTTGTAGATTTGGATGCATATCTTTCTAGTTTTGTTTATGTACACAGTACCACGCCGTAAGTGGGGGCGTGGCTATCAAGCCCAGGAACAAGAGATCATTCTGTGTGAGTGAGAGAGAGAGCACCAAACGTTAAGTAAAATGTGCATCCTAACATCAGAACCTAATTATTTTTGAACCAAATTTGAACATTATACGCATGAGATTGAAAACCAAAACAATAACCGATATTATTTTAAACTAATTTCTAACAACAACAACATTCGTTGTATGTATTTATCATTTTAGTGGACAGTAATCCAGACACAATATAAATTTTATTGTTATCACGCATAAATGCGTTAACTGTCCACTGAAGTGTTAAATACATCAAGCTTAATATATAAAATTACGATACATACTTAAAATATCACAATAAGGTAACATAAAAAGTATTGACTTTCTTTAAAAGATAACATTGCGATTAAATAATTATATTAAAACAACTTGTGACTTTTCAATTCAATGTCAATAATTTATTATGTTTCCGAAATAGTTAAAACTATACGTTAAAACAGCCTGTGTCAGAAGGATTCGGTTACGTAGTAAATTTTATTAAAAAAATAAGCTATCTATATTGAGCAATTCAGTAGTGGCGATGCTACTAATACTAAGGCACACGACATTAGGCACGACCCGACTAGACACAGAGTTGTTATAACCGAGTAACGCATTAACGTAAAGCTAAACTTAACATATTCTCTTAATCTTTCTTAAAAAGATTCCACACTAAACGAGCTTAGAGGCTTGTGAGGAGTGTCCGATTCATAAATTGTCTCATCTATTTGGGTCTATCTCGTTAAAAATTTCTATATTTTACTAATTGAAGATCTACAGCCGCTATCAAATCAATAATAATTCGATCACATATAACATTTGTGTTCTGAGAACACATTTCATTTCCGTTCAACTATTTGTATGATTGCTAAATGGCGTTAAGTTCATCTTTTGTCAATACCTGATTGCGTAATAATAACACTCCAATAAATAAATTATAATGGCAACGGTCGCAATTAAACTCTCTTAGCGCAAATGTAACATTTACTGTATGTGGTGTGTAATAAAGTATCTGTTTAAACCGGACACCCTATATCACTCTAGGACGTTAAAGGTGCCTTTTTATTGTGGAATATAATATATTAATATATATTATGATATATTTTATATCTCGTGATATATCTTTCACCCGTTCACACTATGGGATATATATTTACATAGATTTGTATGGGATCGTCCACCACCGCTTACGGGGGGTGGAGGGGCGTGCGGGGGGCGGAAAACATATCTTTCTCGAATCGCTCGAAAACACATTATAGCTCGGGATATAAAATATTATATTTCTTAGTGAAAAGGGTTCCATTGCAAAGTATGGTGAGCGATATCGAGTATATTTCGATATATTAATATATATTTCTAAATGAATAGGCACCTCGAGGCGGAGTATTATATTAAAGTTATAGACCGTGGAGCACAGCGTTGCATTGGCACATGTTTGTTGATGGCGGCGCGCGGGCGGCGCTAGTGTCGCGGCAGGTTGAGGTTGTTCCGCTGCTCGAAGGACGTGAAGTTGTTGACGACGCTGATGAGCACGGTGGGCTGCGCGCCCGCGGCGCCGTGCGCGCTCGCGCTTGACGACTCGCGCCCGCGATTGTTGTTCGAATCCTGGGCATAGAACGAGGGCAGTGAAATATTGTTATTAGGTCGTAAGCCTGTCACGAGGCTGTCACGGTGATAGCTTTACTAAAAGTAGTAGGACTTATATTATCCACGCAGTTCAAACATACTGCCCAAAAGTGACAGTTTTCCATACACCATAATAGCCGGTATATATTTTTGTCAGCATACATAATTCGTTGCACTGGCTACATTAACACAATTACAATAAAATTCAGGACGATGTAGGTACATTGTGCACGCAGCTAATTATAAAAATATTCAAAATGATTGGCGATGGTTAACTTTCACTGTACTGCCGCATAAAATAGGCCTTGACATTAAACATTCAAGGTTGAATTTTCTGTTCAATGCTGGATTTGTTACTGTGAACTTTCTAACAATGCAGTATGATTGAAAATACTTTGTTGGTAAATATATTACAAAAAATCTTTAAGGAAAATCCGGTCCAGTTCGTTTTAAAACACCGTATTATTAAATTACTTAGTAATACATAACGTAACGATTATAGTCAGTGCGAAGATCTTGCTAAACAAGTTTTTTATAATCCAATATGTTTATTGTATCGATCGATACTGGCCTTCTTTTGAAAAAGGATTTATTACTCTTCCATTATCTTTCGATAGTGAAATATCTCGCTCTTAGCTTAATATTCTTTACATAAAAGAAAACCGTGTTAGTTCGTCCTTATAACTCTAGAACGGGTAGACCAGTTTTCAAGATTTTCACTTTGTTGTATTCGTATTCGTATCGTATACCCAGAACAGGACATAGGTGGGAAAACTAAAAACTTGTGCCGAAGTTGTGGTGGGGCCTATGTTGGGACGTGTATAATTGGGTGAGTATACGTGAGTCTATATGCAAAAATAAACGACTTTTATGCCTTTTTACTTTTATAAAGTTTTTTCGGGTCTGCTATATGGAAATAATGTGTCACTGACCTCTCTAACGCAGAGCGTCTTGGCGGGAGGGCCCTCGTCGTCGGGCTCGTGCGCGCGCGCCTCGCCCGCCGCGGCCGCGCCTGCGCTCGGCGCCCCGTCCACTACCGCACTGCTGCTGGAAACAAAGTTATAACAATGGTTAAGAGGCCTATACAGCAGAAAAACATTGATATTGTAACGATTTTATATTATGTTATTTCGATGCGTTACACGACTTATGTAGTTGCCGAAAGCAATAGCGCGCATAATGTATTTTTTTATATGTACAGTCCGTTCAACGTTGCTAGTCGAATATTGTAACAATATTTTCATTGCTTTTAAAATAATATCAGTGTGAAACAAAGTTATAACAATGGTTAAGAGGCCTATACAGCAGAAAAACATTGATATTGTAACGATTTTATATTATGTTATTTCGATGCGTTACACGACTTATGTAGTTGCCGAAAGCAATAGCGCGCATAATGTATTTTTTTATATGTACAGTCCGTTCAACGTTGCTAGTCGAATATTGTAAACAATATTTTCATTGATTTTAAAATAATATCAGTGAATATAATTAACTATTTGATTCAAAAAGATCTCAGTGTTTAACGATTAATTACTTATGTAGGTTGGGAGTTTTGTGTTTATCTTATTTTAAAACGAATTTGTTATTAAAAAGGAATTTCAAGATTTTTAACAATATTCGGCTAGCTAAGTTGAACGGATTTAGCTAGTCGAAATGATATGAAAGAGTTTGGATAGATCTAGATAGAGATAGACCAAGGGTTGATAGACTCTAGTTAGACTAGATAGACCAGACGTCTCATAGACTGGGACGAATATGGAGCGAGCTCACCCAGCCATAACTCTAACTTTGAATTAGGTCAAAGCAAAATGTACTAATTTTAAATTTTGTTTTATGTATATTAAATGTGCAAACATCAGAAAAAACTTTATTAGGTCAAGCTCGTCAATCAGCTGTTTAAGTGCGCAGTATGTTCCATGATAATGTGTAAAAAAATCTGTGAAATTGGTTAAAATATGCGGTAAATGCATCCAGTCAAACTTGTTTTGTTAAGATATAAGCTAAACATCGAATAAAAAAAACTGACAGGAAAATCTACTCTATTAACAATGATGGCGCGTCAGAATGCGACGAAAACCTTGACGTAGTTAATGATTCAGAACAAAGTAACTTTCCTTGATTCATTATTTAATTGGAATTGAAAGATAAACAAACAAATTAATTCTGTGTGTGAATGTTATGAAAAATTTAACACAGCACCCTTGACTTTTATGATGTTGTTTGTAGGTATTTACTAACAATTATATCTAAGGCCTGTTTCACAAACTTCTAATAAGTAACCAGGAACGTTATCTGTCCGTCTGTAACTTCACACGAAATGACGTTTCATATTTGAACTATTTGTTAGTTTGTACTTTTTTTTCGATGGTGAAACAGGCCCTTAATATTATAAACCTGAAGAATTCGTTTGTTTGAAAGCGCTAATCTTATTTACTGGTCCGTTTGGAAAAAAATATTTATATGCTAAAGCTAAATTATCGGGGAAGGCTATAGAACTAGTTCAATAGGCAAGGCGAAAGATTTTGAAATCCTCTTCCGTAATGCAGATAACCATCTACTGTTTACAACAAAACCTTTATTTCAGTAATAAATTTAAGATTTTGGAAATTTAAAGCCATTTTTATAACCATTTTTCAATATTGCGCGAAAACAGCTCGCCGTGTCATGGCGTCGTATGTGACGTCATACTTACGTAAACGTGAAATTTGTTGGGTGTCGTTATTGATGTATTTTTGCACTGAGGCACAGCACACCACTTATAAACTTTAGAATTCATTTTTAACACAAAAAATACGCAGTGTTTGTTTACTTTGCTGTCTAGCTGCGCGTAAACACACGCCCCCGTCATATTCGTTGTCTGGTATTCGTAACATAAGGAAGAAAATTCCTTACTTCGAAACCAGACAATTGGTGTGTTGTCTGGCGCATATTAATAATGAATAAAATTTATAAAAAATAATTGCTATTTGTGTTAGTCTCGCTAAAACTCGAGAGCAGCTGAACCGATTTGACGGATTTTAGTCTTGAAATATTCGTGGAAGTCTAAAACGGTGATGAAATATAGGGTTAAAAAAATAACTATGTGTTGAAATTATGCAAAAACAAATTATTATTTGGTAGTGCTTTATTATGAAAATACTGGTATCATTGCAACACGGAAATACCAGCTGGCAACACTCGTCACTATGGAGATCCCGCCATCTTTACTGTGTCTATCATCTCCTGTTTGCATCGTGTGTGTTCACTGTATTGTAATTAAGCTAGAGGCAGATTTCCCCCATTACTTATTATATTGAGTAGATAAATCCATGTGATAGGATCCAGACATTCTGCCTTCCAAGACACTAAGTATTTAAGGAATATACGTTCCGATATATTTCACTAAATCTCTGCAGTTTTCTTTTCGCCCAGAATCCTAAAACCAACACTATGCAACGGGGCCACCGAAGGCAACGCAACGAAGTATCGCCGGGATCGCTAGTTTATTTATACAAGGTCACCTCGTTTTAAGTGATAATATTTAAAGGGCCGATTCATCACAATAAATTAATCATTTTTTGTAGAAACACTTTGGGTGTTTATACGCTACTTATTTAGAAAATTGGAGACCAAGGTAATTATTTTTTTCAGTTATTCTTTTTTTATGAATTAAGGTTAAGATTAGAGAAAAATAAGGTTTGGGCATTGAATTGAGCTAGGCGAAGCCGATGACGTAGAAAAGTTTTTAAATTGTCAGGGTGCTGTTTTAAAAATTATATTGTCTTTGTTAAAGAAAATAATACAAATAAAAATCTCGATTTTCCAAAAATTAATGATAGTGACCTGTTTCTATGATGTTTACACAGACACTGTTAAAATATTATCACTTAAAATGATTTGACCTTATACATACCTATATTTATTTATAATAAACTCACTTGGTATTGCTAACGGCGTTGTTCTCGTTAGGCGTCCACGAGCTCTCCATGGTGTCCTCGTCGTGCGGGGTGAAGGGCGGCGACGCGGGCTCCGACTCATCGCTAAGGCTGTAGCTGTGGCAATGAATGACTGAATGAAATTTATTTATTGCAAGTAACAACGACTCGCGGCCAATTTCGCACCTGTCCCCCGAAATGATACGTAAATAAATGAATGGTAAAACTAAGCGTATTAGGGTTGCCGCTACACACATAAGCTCACAACGCACATTACAATAAAGTTTAAATAGAGTAGTAAATAAGCGGCACGGCATTATTAGTATAATTTATTACTGTCAGCCGCAATACATATATACTGCTGAACATAGGCCTGTCCCAAAGATTTTCGCTTCGACGGTTGGTTACAACCGGCCTGCATTCAGCTTGATCTTGGTATCTTTACAATCGTCTGTCCATCTAGGACGTCCTAGGCTAAGTTATTATTGCAACGCTACAATGATTATGTAAACGAATGTAACATAAATACATCATTTCCACCATATTATTGACAAAGCCGACCTTACAATATTTTCCGGCAATATTTATCAACCAACAAATCCGTGGTTGATAAATATTGCCCGTCCGACAATACCCGCCTATGTGTGGAGCAACCCTAACGCAATACGCTAAATGGTTACGTTTGCAATGTCTATTAGGATTATGCTAACTTTATTATTATACTTATGCTATCGCGCCAATATAGATCCTAGCATCGAGAGGTGCCAACCTTACAATCAATCGCCAATTTTCTGTCCTTTAGGGCTCAATTTTTTAAACTCTGTTTGTCCTAAGCTTGGGTCCCAATGTTGTTAATATATACGTACGGAAAATTATCAGTATCTTTGGTGAGAATTATTATCATATTTAAGTTTTGTTGCCTTTTTAACAGTGACTTTATCCATTAATTCTACACTTTACAGGTATCGACAGGTTCAAACTAGCGCGAGAGGGTACTTGACCAGAATAACCTAATTTGACAATACAGGATAATACTTACACTGTTTACCACGCCGCATGAAAAAATGCAAACAATAAGATACTGTGAACAGCGTGCTACCTTTAGAAATCACTGTCATAGTCATTATTGTCTTTATACACTAAGCAGCTGTTTTTGCATACTTCACGTACCTGATGCCTTAAGCTTTCAACACTAATAAGTGGTCTTCTTTATATGGCAACAGTGACGTCACAGACTGCTATTGCCGCACAATTCGAGAACTGAGTTTTTATAGCTAATTAATGGATATTCATTACCCGGAGAGACATGTAGGTTTAAGTTTGGTTAGGAGGTGTAGATATTATGACAAAAAAACAATTGTTTGTGACCTTGTTAAAATAGGTTGTGAATGACACAGAAAAATAAGTATCGATCAATATGATTTGATATAAGTACCTTCATTATAACCACAACGTTACCACAAAACAATAACCTAATTAATTAAACCTTATTGTTCAATATGAAAACCTAAAAAACACAGGATTATTGTAGCACGAACACTACGGTTGTTTACGTTTAATTAATTACTAGGAAATTGAGTTACTTAATAGTCATGAAAATATATAAATTTTATTACTAATGTAATGATATCGGATGTGGTAATATGCGGAAAGACCAAGTCGATCTACAGTTAATAGATGACTAATAAAACAGTCACCATTGTATTGGTGTTGTGATTTCTTTCAGATAGGTTACTTTTGGAAAACTTGTTTGTGACGTAAGACGAAAATGAAACTAACACAGAGACCAGGCGTTAGTAGTTTTTGTTTTTTTACACAAGATAAATCTAAGACCCTTTGCACACTGCGAGTTTTAGCAGCGATGCAATCGCGATGCAGCCTCGATGCAGTCGCAAAGTTTCAACCTTTACACAGGACGCTACTTTTAGCATCGATACAGTCGCGATGCAGAAGCTGGACATTGACAAATTATTATGTACTGTACATTGGCGACTGCATCGATACTGCGCTACTGCATCGATGCCAAATTAAATATGTTCTTTGCATGAGTCGCGATGCTGCCGCGCGTTAGTAATCGATGCTAAAAGTCGCAATGTGTAAGGGGTCTAACTAAGATAGGCTTAGTGAATAGCAAGCCGATAATGTTTCTGAAGCGTTTTAGTGGATGGATGGTGCGGTCTAGTTACCTGGTGTGCGGGCCGCGGATGTAGGCGGGCTTGTTGTAGGGGCGCGCGGCCTGGCTGTCGGCCGACTCGCGCGCGCCCCGCGCACGCGTCGACGGCTCGCGCTTTATGAACGGACGGGCATCTTGAGGGAGACAATACAAGTTAATTAATGGGGGAAACGAGACAGCGATTTCCCATCTAAAGAATAAAGACAATCATTATACTCTTGCGTCACCCTTAGGAGGATCGGGTGCACGCGAGCTTCCACACAAAAAGAGAAAACTTTTTCCACTCCTTAAACGTTGGCTGATTTTGTTTTTTTTTTACATGTTTGAGATATTTTGAAATACTATGCTCGTACGTCATCATTAAATATTGTATGTTTTAATAAATATAAGAATCTAAACATTAACTTTTTTGACTAAAAAATCTTTAGAATTTCGTCGATTTAAACCAATCAAACCTTAATTTAAAAACAATCTATGACGCACAAGCTTAGTTTATGATGTATGAATGACATGGAACTTGAGCGCTATAATTGTAACGCACCGAAGTCATTTTTAGTTACGCCGAAAATCTGTGCCAAGGTCACAACAACGCAGGTGGTATTTTTCACTATGATTATTGCTCAGTAGTGGAATGTATTGTTAAACTATATGATGAAGAGATTGATGTTATGAAGTCAATAGAGGCAGGCAAGATGCGCTGAAGACGGAAGCCGCTCTCGCCTTAGCTACTTGGTCGCCGCTGTAGAGTGGTAACACTATAGTTTTAGTTCATTCAGCATCTTTTATAAGAATAAACAACAAGAAGAATATTGTCGATTGGGCCCGCAAGATTTGTTGAGCAGAAGAATAGGTATAGTAAATATGTAGAGAAAACAATGCAGAGTGATCAGTGGCGTACCCTCATCGACGACCTGCGCGGAGTCGTGCGGGGCGCGGGGCGGGGCGGCGGGCGCGGGCGGCGCGTACAGCTCGTCGTAGGGCGGCGGGCCCAGCTCGGGAGCGCTAGGGCTGACATCAGCAGTGCCACACGTGCTGTGCACTGACGTCGCTGTAAGAGGCAAACACTTTACTAAAAAAACGCAATTACATAGAAGATAAATAACAAACAAAAATCGTTAATTTTAATGACATGGATTAATCTAGCTTGCGAGCCAACCACAAATAAATATATCTTTTTTTAAATTTAAATTGCAATTTTGGCTATCTCTTCACCGCGCCTTGCCTGTGCGCATGTTGCGTACGATATGGAGTAATTCTAATAGCCCCTGTCAACAGAGAGGCCAGGTACGAAGGTCTCATTAATTCGGTGAGATTCTCCCTCAGGCGTTATCGCCACCAACACCAAAAACCAAGAAACAAATTCGGCCCGACCCAAGATTCGAACCTGGAACTTTTAAGGTAGCAACCAGCGAGCTAACCGCTACACCAAAAAGGCAGTCATATAGAGGATATGGACTATTATAATTAGCTATATGCTGTTTTTTTACTTGTTCTTGTTCAGTATCTGTTAAAGTCTATCTCATATCAAGTACTCACTGGCGCGGATCTTGAGTATGTACTGGAAGAGCGTGTCCTTCTTGAAGACGACGTAGACGACGGCGATGAGCGCCAGGGCGAGCGCCGCCAGCCCGATGACCGCCCACACGTAGGTCGGCAGCGCGCCGCCCGCCTCCGTGCCTAGCGGCGTCACGCACGCGTGCTCCATGCGGGGGTCCTCAACCAGCCTGCAACCAACAACTTATTAGAGAAAGGCAAACATTAAATATTGAAATAAAAAAAAACTTTACTTTTAGTAATGTTTTTAGATAGTTAGTGTACAAAACTGTCATAAAAATAAAATATGAAATAAAATTGGAAAAAAAAACTAACCCCCTTATTCATAATAACTTAAACGGTCTTTCACCTATCTTAGCTATTACACTGTTTTGTCACTTTCTGTCAAATGATGACAGCGCCAAGAAAGAATGAGACAAAAAGTGTAATAGCTAAAATAGGTTTAAAAGACCGTTCGAGTTATTATGAAAAAGGGGGTAAGGATACGGCCAGTTTCTTGAACGCTGATTGGTTCCAAAGTTAGGAATCGTCTTCCTTGTATCTACTGAAATTTTACTTTGGTACGAACAAATATAAATAAAATACATAGTACCATGAAAGATCAATATGATTGATATGATATGTTACGTTACAGGTAACGGTGTTTACGGTTCGTTCGTTTCGGTGGTTAACAGCACAAGCACCAAGCACGTCAACGTGAAATTCGCAGGCGATAACCCTGCAGGGTGAGACGTTTGCTACGGTGACGTGTGAAGAATTACAACACTAAACTACGTGGGTAATACGTCATCAATTGTCTCTTTGGATGAGTATCGCAAACATTACAAGCTCAGATAAAGATTTTGTGCGCAGACACCTCGCAGTAGTACCCCACGGGGCACTACAAGTCCGCGGTGCGCTATGTATCAAAAATATAATGTTACAAACCCCTCGAAGCATGTCCCGCACTGCAGTATGGACTTGACGCAGACGTCACCATGCAGCGGCGGCGCGCGCTTGTAGTCTTCGCAGACCAGGCACCTGTGGCAGTGCGCCGCAGAAACCTCGCAGTAGTACCCTTCGGGGCACTGGGAGTCCTCGGTGCACTGCGCGCGCACCCCTCCGATGAGGCACGACCAGAGCACCACGAACGCTCTGAAAACAATTACATTTTAAATGGATGCGAATCAACAAATCAGGGGCAAATTCCGCTGATTCAATAGTAACACTATCTTTATTACATACTAAAACTGACATTATATTGTTATTTAATTACGATTTTGTTACAGTTAAGACTAGTTAAGATAGCAGACTATAGGTATAGGAAATAGAAATACCTGATTGAGTTCAATCAAAATAAATAACTCAAACAAGATAGCGAGTTTGTAACGAGTTTGTAACTATGCGAGTTTTTCCTTATCGATTTAATGTAGGTCATAGGAGCTGTCTGTCATTGACCAAAGATGAGATCATTTAGTTGGCTGATTGAACCGTAAAGAGCACAGATTAACCAAATTACAGAAGGCTAGAGATTTAAATCATCAGCCTGTTTCACAACGTCTGAATAAGTTTCCATTAGCGTTATCCACTACTTCATGTGTGCACAATATGTGTATGCATAAATATGGGTGGTTAGTGCTTATTTGTTCAAATACTAAATAAAACGTTTTAATCAGTCAGGTATCAAACGACTCCCGGGAGTCGCATAATAATAGAATTTCTATTGTGTCTCGTTCACACATACTTGACGAGTTAAGGTATTTTTGCTCAAAGCATGGAATAAATTGATATTACGAACAATAAAAGGTGCTCATATTTCTCATTTACAGTGCAATGGTCTTAATTACAATTTACATTACATGGAATCAAAATTTCATTAAACTATTGATAAACATCTGGAACGTCTTTGTGATGATGGGAGATGATGATGATGAATGAAATACTCGTAGGGCCTAATTGTGAACTGGCGGTAAACTGTAAAATTTTTATTAAAGACTTCGGATCTCTGGGAATCAGACACACAGACAACAGCTAGGATTTTCGCCAACGATTTATTTTACTACCATAAAATGAATCTCGCTTTATTTATTTATACTTTATTGCACAACCACAGCTTGTAAAAAAGGTGGTTAACGCCATATGGCATTCTCTACCAGTCATACCTTTGGGCTAAGCAGAAATGATTGTGGGCGGTGCGACAAAGAAATGAAATTAATTATTAATAAGTAGTTAAATTATAAATTCAAAAATACAAACAATCTAGTTAAATATCACGAGTTATTTAATTGGTAGGAATGATAATGAAAAACAACTAATACAATATGTTGGTATAGATCAATATAATTAGCAACACTGTTTTCTCTTTTTAACTATAATCTATGGTTTAGTCTATCTTGTCTGTGCTACTGTGTGTATTGGTGATGCGTTGTAGAGGTTTCTTTTAATTTAAATAAAACTGCAAGTCGTTATAAAGCTTGGTTTTACTTAATAATCGTACAGGTTATGGGCCCAGCGCCATAATCCTGAAATTAAGTAAAACGGAAAAGGAAAAATACTGTCAGCGGTGTCGACGCATTTGCATACGCCGGTTTTGAGGTTAGGCCAACGCGACGGGTGGCCGCGGCGGGACGAAAAAATACTTGTATTACAAGGACGGGACGAGCAGGAAGGAAAAGAAGTACACAATGGAAGAAAATAAGACTTTTGGTACACATATCAAACTAGAAGGAGCATCGAACTGGAATGTTTGGAAATTCCAATCAATTATTATGCTGCGAAGTCAGGATTTACTAGAAGTGGTTCAAGGTATCAAGGTGAAGCCGGAAGAAGCGACTGAAAAGGCAAAATGGGAAAAGCAGGATGCAAAAGCTCAAACATGGCTGGTGACAAGAATGTCAGAAAGTGCAATGATGCATATTTTAACATGTACTACGTCAGCGGAAATGTGGAGAAAACTATCGAGTGTCTACGAGCAAACATCGGAAACAAGCATACACATCGTTCAGCAACGATTCTTTCAATACAGATATGAAGATGGAAAATCAATGTCCACATTTCTATCTAAAATCGAAGAACTAAGGAATCAGTTAAAACAGATGGGAGAAAGCATTTCCGAGAAATTCGTCATAACAAAGGTGTTGATGTCGCTTCCAGCCGATTATAAGCATTTTGTCTCTGCTTGGGAATCTGCACCGGAGGAAAAACAAACTTATGATAACCTCGTTGCTCGGCTTCTAATAGAAGAGGAACGTTTAAAAGATAAAGAGGACGTGTCTCAGCAATCGACGGCTTCAGCAGCGGCTTTCGTTGCAAAGAAAGTAGGGAAGAAAAACGTCAAGTGTTTTAAGTGCAATAAACTTGGACATTTCCAGAGTGAGTGTAGAAGTAAACGCATAAACAATAACAACTCGAACAGTGATGAGAGGCCGGTGAAAAAGTGTTATTACTGCAAAAAGGTGGGACATTTAAAAAACGAGTGCTGGTTCAAGAAAAATAAAGAAAAGGACAGTAACGCAAGTAATGCATTCGTGATTTCAAGTGGACATTTCCAAAAATTGCAGTGGTTAGTGGACTCGGGTGCAAGTCAGCATATGTGTCACGATCGTAATCTTTTCACGACGTATTTCCCATTGTCTAATAAAACTGTGATCGTCGGAAACGGAAATTCGATTAGTGCACATGGTTGCGGAAAGGTGGCGCTGCAAGTATACGATGGCAAGCAATGGATAGACACTACCATAGATAATGTATTGTACGTGCCAGAATTGAAAACAAATTTGTTTTCTGTCAATTGTGTGACAGATAGAGGTTATGTTATGATCACAAATGATAACTTGTGCAAATTCTATAAACAGAACAAGCTATGTGCGGTGGCTAATCGTATCGACGATATGTACTATTTGGACGTTCGTTACAAGTACGAGCGAGCAAACGTGGCTCAAGTGCAATCAAATCTCAAAGACTGGCATGAAAGACTTGCTCACCAAAACTTGCAACACGTAAAGGCTGTGCTTAGAAATAACAACATTTCTGTGAAAGATGATACCGAAGCAAAATGTGAGAGCTGCATGCAGGGAAAAATAAGTCGTTTGCCCTTCCATACTAGTGAAACAAAAACAACTAGGCCATGTGAACTCATACATGCCGATACATGTGGACCCATGGAGGTGCCGTCTGTAGGAGGTTCCCGATACTTTGTTATTATGAAGGATGACTACTCAAATTATAGATCTGTGTACTTCGTTAAAGGGAAGGATGAAGTAAAGAAGTGTATTGAAAACTTCATAAATAGAGCTGAGAATACTACAAACAATAAAATACACTTTTTTCGAAGTGACAATGGATTAGAATTTGTTAACAAGGGAGTGCAAGAACTGTTTGCTGAACGTGGTATCATACATCAAACCACGGTGCCATATACTCCCGAACAAAATGGAAAATCAGAACGGGAAAACAGAACACTAGTTGAGGCTGCGAGAACGATGTTATGTGCAAAAGGTTTACCAAAAAGATTGTGGGCAGAAGCTGTTCAGATGGCTGCATATGTATTAAACAGGACAAGTAAAAGTAATGAGCCAGGAAAAACACCATTCGAGGTATGGACGAACAAGCATTTTGATATAAATAATTTGAAAATATTTGGAACACCTGTTTTTGTCCATATCCCAAAAGAAAAGAGAAGAAAGTGGGATGCTAAAGGAGAGAAAGGAATAATGGTGGGTTATGGAGAAGACGTTAAGGGCTATAGGGTATTTTTTGAAGAGAGAAACTCTGTGGAAATAAAGAGAGACATCGTTTTCTTGGAACAACCTGAAGCAGAGACAGAGCAGGTAGTGTTACTGGAGCATGCATCGAATATACTCGAAGAGACTGATCAGGATGAAGCGTCAAGAAAACAGAAAGCTGGAAAGGAAAATACAAAGTCAAATGAAAGTGAAGAACAAGTAGAACCCAGAGAGGGCGATCAGCAGTCTACGCAGTTAGAAGAAACTTTGGATTTATCTACAGAAAGTGACAGAAGTATGTATGTTCCATGTTTCAGTGATCAGAGCTCCGATGATGAAGAAGATGAAACATTGCAACGCCCAAGAAGTAACCGAATCCGGAAGCAAACTTCATTCTATACTTGTAATTATGTTTCAACTGAAGAAAATGAGCCCAAGACGTATCAAGAGGCCATGCAAAGGCAAGATGCCAGAAAGTGGCAAGAAGCCATAGAGACAGAGCTACAAACCCTGAATGAAAACAAAACCTGGGACTTCTGCGAAAAGCCGGTGAGTGAAAAGATTGTCAGTAGCAAGTGGGTATTTAAAATTAAGAACTCAAATGGTAGTATTCAATATAAAGCTAGACTTGTTGCTAGGGGCTTTGAACAAAGTGATTTGTTAGATACATATGAAGTTTATGCTCCAGTGGCTAATTTGGCTACTTTTAGGTTATTTGTTTCAATTGCCACAAAGTTAAACTTACCCATCTATCAGATGGATGTCACAGGAGCCTTTTTATATGGGAATATTGATGAAGTTGTATATTTACAATTACCCGAGGGTGCCTATAGTGGGGATAACAATATAGTTAAACTTAACAAATCATTATATGGTTTAAAGAAATCACCAAAATACTGGAATGATAAATTCAACTCAGTGATAATGAGACAAGGTTTTGTAAGATCCCAAAGTGATACTTGTTTATATATGAAACATACAAATAGTGGTAATACCTTTGTATTATTGTACGTCGATGACCTATTGATTTTTGGCAACAGTAAAAATGAAATATCTGACTTAAAATCATTGTTAAACTCTGAATTTAATATGAAAGATTTGGGATTAGTGTCAAACTTTCTAGGCATGCGGGTAGAACAGGATTTAAAAAATAAAGTCACCAAATTGAGTCAAAAACAATATTTAGAATCTATATTACTCAAAGTAGGAATGTATGACTGTAAACATATGTCTACCCCTATGGAATTTAATTTTAATGTAAAAATATTAGAGGAAAATTGTAACTCTGTAATTGACAAAAATATTGAAAACAAATGTAGGAGAATTATCGGCATGCTGTCTTATGCAGCATTAGGAACGAGACCAGACATCTGTGTAGCAGTGTCCATCTTAAGTAGATATCAAAATAAAGCTAACAACATGTTATTAACAGCTTTAAAAAGAGTATTGAGATATATTAAAAGTACTATTAATTACTGTTTGATATACAAGTGTAATAATGATGAGTTAATTGGATACTGTGATGCTAACTGGGGGGGAGATTTAAAAAATAGAAGGTCTACAACTGGTTATTGTTTTATGTTTGCAAATTGTTTGATATTGTGGTGCTCGAAGAAGCAAGCTAGTGTTAGTCTGTCTTCTACAGAGTCTGAATATGTGGCAATCAGTATGGCTGCTGCTGATGCTTGTTGGCTTATAAATTTATTAAATGATTTTAAAATAGAGAAAGTTTGCCCTGTAGTAATGTTTTGTGACAATCAGAGTGCCATAATGGTTGCCAACACTGACTGTGTTAAGCGCCTTAAACACATAGATATAAGGTTCCATTATATTAAAGAGTTGATTAGACGGGGTAAATTAGTTTTAAAATATATAAAAACAGAGGATCAGATTGCTGATATGTTTACAAAAGCATTAAATAAGAATTTGTTGTGTAAATTCATAAATATGTGTAATATTTTAGAAGATTGAGTCTGTTCATATGTTCTGTGGTCTGTTCTGTTAACTTTTTTCTAGTATACCTAGCTTAGATACCTAGACTGTTATAAAGTGTAGGGTATTATATTGAGGGGGGGTGTTGGTATAGATCAATATAATTAGCAACACTGTTTTCTCTTTTTAACTATAATCTATGGTTTAGTCTATCTTGTCTGTGCTACTGTGTGTATTGGTGATGCGTTGTAGAGGTTTCTTTTAATTTAAATAAAACTGCAAGTCGTTATAAAGCTTGGTTTTACTTAATAATCGTACACAATACATGAAGCGCTTCTCAGTTAGTTTAGAGTCTTTCAAATGGTTTAAAAAATACATCTTTATTTGTTACTTAGTCGTTAATTAATATAAATTGTTTAAGGGATTTGAAAACGAAAAAGAAATGGTCTTTTTATTGTAAAAAATATATTCTATGTATTGTAATTAAAGTAAAATTTATGTCGTCTCATCCAGTCTAATATGTCAAAAATTGCAAACTCGCCGGTCGGAGAAGTAACACTCGTATTACGTAAAACAAAAAATACGTAACAACCAAACCGACAAAGAACAAAAACTGATTACTGGACTATTTTAAAATAATGAACTGATATAGTACGCGATCGTCCGGTTTGGAGTAAGAAGGTAGGTAGGTATGAGTATGTGTTATTATCAACAAATAGAGGTAACCAGCAGGCCAATGGGGTGAGGTCGTTTGATAATTAAAACTGGATGCCTTTGCGTTGCGGACCTGCTGATGCTGTGTTAATATTTACTTGAGAGATTTGTATTGACTACAGATTTCCATAATTCGCTCGTCTGTTTCTATGTAGTGATTACTAAAAAATACAATTAAATGAAAATGGTCTTACTTTTCTAAAAAGCTAACAATCTAATTACTTGTTTTATTTTTCATTTAAAGACTATTGCACAAATAATGGTGTAAAAAGGAAATTTTTGCCAGTCAAACCTTTAGGTCATGCAGAAAGATGGCAATGGGTGCAGCAGTTGTTAATATGTTTAGTAGCTATTTTTTAATTAAAGATACAAAGCATGGTGGATAGGTGTCTGTTGTATTTTTATATTAACTCGTCAAGTATGTGTGAACGAGACACAATAGAAATTCCATTATTATGCGACTCCCGGCAGTCGTTTGATACCTGACTGATTAAACAGTGAATAAGGACGGAAACTCCGAATTATGCATAGATGTATATTATGTATAGTAGTAACATTTTATCTTAGCAACCTTGTGGTAGTGGTGATGATGATAATACTAATTTATTCAGGGCAATCGAAGTCTATTTCTATTATCTATTTCTTATTTCTCTGCTTCTGCTCTCTCAAGGTGAGACTACTGTATCTACCGCTAGTGGGTAGTAACAAAAAGACAAAGAGTAAATAATGCGAGCGAGTGCAGCTTATGCGAGGCAGGCCGAGAGCGAGCGCGATGGCCGGCTGATCTGCTGATTCACAACACTATTTTAATTTATTCTATATGCGCACGTGTCCTTTATGCGCGCTCTTGCGCCTGCAACTACGATAATACGGTTTTCTTCATGTAATCGCTGCAAATGCCATATAAGTATCGTATTCCAACAATCATATAATATTTATTTTGTATTCTCACTGTGACCTGGAGTTTTGAACGATAGTGTGTACCTAGAGTATACATACGTACATGTACTTAGCAGAGACCTAAAAATATTTTGAGGAGGCTTACATGTTATTTTATATGGCAAACGAGTAGGTATACGTAGGAAAATAAACCGCCTTCAAAAACTCAAGCATACGTACATCAATCACAACAGTACTATTTATTCCCTGATTTAGAATATAATTTCGAATACAAGAAATTCGTGGTCCAACATAGGTAAAAAGATACGTTTACACTTACGAAACTTGGCATACCTACGTGTTAAAAGATTAACTAACTAAATCATCCATACTCAATTATTTTCCAATTCCTATAATAATCTCATTTTTGAAGTCGGTAAAAAGGAAAACTATAGAGGAATTAAAAGTCATAATAAACAACTTTTTATCTTAAATCGGTCTGGTAAGAGACATCAACCTTAGTTAACGTTCCCTCAAGTATGGTCAACTGCTTCCCACCGAAAAAAGCCTTCACTCGACATAAATTATTAAAATAATCAAGTTTTATTTTTAGCACTTAAACCTAACTACAGTATGTTGTACTATATTGAATAGGCAGAATAAAAAATAACCTTGACATTGATTAAAAAAATCATAACCTAAGTTTACTCAAAACATTCGCATCAGAACTCGTCGTGGTTTTTTTTTCTTTTGTCAATAGAAATGCCGTGCATCGAGATGTAAGCGGATATGTATTTTTATTATTATTTAACCTACATCATCCCACTACTGGGAAATGTCTCCACCTAACACATTAATTGGTCTCTGTCAGCAGCCCATGACATGACACCCCATCACCACCTAATTTTAGGCGGATTTAGTTTGATTCGGCTCAGTTTTATGATGTAAATAAAGGCTGTAGCGGATCTACATTGCTTGTTGGTGCCACATGACATACATACACTTATATTTCATCATTATGCAGGTTGTAGGCAATAACAGCAGATCAATACTTAATTAATAATTAGTTATTTATTAATACGATTTAAACGTATCCTTTTAATTGACATCATTTCAAATTGTTATTTATAAATTTATAAACACAAAAAGCTCTTTTGGCATTATTAAAAATAAATAACATATAAAAACCATAATTGTTGAAAAGCAAATTATTTACAATCATATTATCAAATATCTTTAATATTTAGTTTTTTTTTTCATTTTTAGTACTTGAATTTATATTCGTACTAAAAATTTGATTGATGTTATATGCATTTATCAGTTTATGAAAAAAAAAACTTTAGGAGACGAAAAAGGCAACCCACTAAATACACGACGTAATTAAACCGAAACACTTCTGTGTAACTAAAATAAATAAATAAATCAAATTGTTTATTATATTTTGTTGTACAGAGATAATACTGTATTGCTGTAGTCTACCGCGGCGGACCTTTTGTGTGAACAGGTACTACATCAGTTTAAAAATTTTATGGCGACCCTAGCGATTGGCCAGCTTTAGCTATTAACGTTTTTTGCGACGGAGCACGGTATCAAGCCGTACCTACTCTCTCACTCGTTGATGACTCACACATACCGCACCGAAATCGATGACTACTAAACCGGCAACTAAACCGGATTACCTGCTGCCTCTCGATTAAGTAGGAGAGAGACGTTATTATTATGTGTTGTTTGTATAAACAAAAACATTACCAAATATCTATAGAACCAAACCGATTATGAAAGAGATAAGAATAAATATTAAGGTCCCTGTCCTATTGAAGCAGCAGCAGGATTACTGAATGAGGGTTAGCCTTCATCCTAGTCGTAAATTACAGACCTAATCAAGTCGATCGGACGCAAATTAAATACTAAGTTCATGGCCACCAAGTGGTGTTACAAAACTTCAAAAACTGTTTTGCTTAATTAGTCATATTTGTGCTGTAATAAATAAAGAGATCTATAGCTTTATTTAGTAAACACAAACCAAAGGTTTGCCACGGCTCATGGTGAGTTTTTAGGGTTCCGTAGCCGAATGAAAAAACCGGCCAAGTGCGAGTCGGACTCGCGGTTCCGTGCCAACTTTAACTGAATTAGGGATTCTTACTTCCACTTAGCCAAAATACCACAATATTATGTTGACCGCAAATATAACTTTGTTTTTCATAGTTTTTGTATGAAAGACAAAGTTATATTTGCGGTTGATAAAAATGTGCTATATCTCAAAAACTACTAGTTCGATTTCGCTTAAATCAATTTTTGTTGAAAGTTTTTTGTTGAGATCTACATCATATATTTTTTTCAAAATGTTCACTTCATTATTTCAAAAGTTAGATGGGGAGGACGCCCATTTTACCACTTTGGAAGCGTCTATATCTCAAACGTTAGACTTTCAGAAAAAATGGTTTTAGAAACCTCAATGTTATTTTAAAAGACCTATTTATAGACACCCCACACGTATAGGTTTGGGTAAAAATTTTTTTTTTAGGTTTTAGTTTCATGTATGGGAGCCCCCCTAGAATATACATACGCTTCCCCCCCCCCCCCCCCCCTCCTTGAACTAAGAAAGTATTTTTTTTTTAAAGATACGTGTTTTATATCTTACAGTAGACAAATACTTTAAACGAAAATTAGTTCGAACGAAATCAAACTGGTAGTTTTTGAGTTAAAGCACATTTTCATCAACCGCAAATATAACTTTGTTTAACCATACAAGCACTGTGAAAAACAAATTTATTTTTGCTGTAAAAACATATTAATGTGATATTTTTGCTAGGTGGAATTATGTGGATCCCGAATTCACGCACTTAGCCGGTATATTATTCATACATAATACATATTCATTCGTTTATTTTTTCGTTTAAGTTCCTGTTTATTGTTTGTTGAACCTCACGAAGACTGTGCGTAAACAGGACGGCAGATAATCACGCATAGCAACTATGCCGATTACCGTAGGACTGAACAAAAATATAATGCAATAACGTGCATAGTTAACAAAAAACATTCCTACTTACTTGTTGTTATTAGGTCACGTATTGGATGAATTTTATTTTATGGAATTTCCAGTCAGGCAGGGTAAGGTGAAAAAGTAAGTTTGTAGTTACCTATTTGACAGCATTCACCGGTAAGGTAATTCAAAGTCATAGATAATCAACAACCGTCCTAAGTTGCGAGGTATCGTCGTATTCATACTCATACTCTTTGGTACTAGGACACGAAGAGTTCCGTATCTAAGTAGGTAGGTACTTAAAATGTATGCATCTAATGTTAGCTACAAAACATCCAAAATAACAAGCTAAACCGGTTTGTTATTATTTGTTGACTCCATGCCACAGAATATATAACAGTACTTCCATGTTAAACAATAATACAAGGTCTAGTAAAATAAGAAGGGGGAGTCAATAACATCAATAACTTCAATAGTTAGGTTGGAAGATAACAATATTTCTTTTTAGCCTGATTAAATTTTATAGTTTATTTTTGTTTTTATAGTGTTTTGTCACCATACAAACTTAATAATATAAATTGCACTTGTAAAAAGCAACTGTGAACCTGTCTCCTGTCTGTCACAGGTTCACAGTTGCATTTTACAAGTGCAATTTATATTATTAAGCTGATATAATTTTACTTAAAAGTAATATATAATTTTACAGTTTGTGCCCAACAGCTTTAAATCTTCTACATGTAATGCAAATTACAAAATACCATAATAGTGCTATGTTCTGGTAGGGAAAAAAAATACACAATACATTGGTGAGGGAAGCATTTTTTTTTTGGAAAAACTGCATAATAGTTTTCCTCTCTCAGGATCATAATAAAATCAATCAAATGTCATGAAAATGTTACCAGATAAAACTCACGAATTAACCCAAACCACAGAATATATAATAGTACTAAACAGCAAACAATTTTAGTCAAAGTTAATTAATGAAAATTCAAATTAGCCCAAAAATAAATGTATGTCAAAAAACATGATTAGCTACCAGGTTTCTCGACCTAAATGGTTACCTAGCGAGTAGCAAAAATGAATAAGCTTTTATTAGATCAAAATTTTGCTGTGTTATGTAGTTTCAGAAAAAGTGTCTATGACAAATGAATGGACGCACAGACAAATGGACTTGCCAAAACTATAACTATTCCGTTTTTTGCCATTTGGTTACGGAACCATAAAAAGGATAATCATACAGTTTAAGCCGTGTGATCACATGTTCAATCTATTTAATACCTACTTCAAATTCAAATCTTGATTTTGCTAAGAAGAGTTTTGAAATCAGCTATTTACCTGTCAGCATAGACTTATATGTATTTTACCCTGTCCAGGGCTGCCAGCAAATAAATTTCGATTATACAATTTAGTGTCCGCAATTATACAAATTTTGATCGCATTATACATAAATCAATATTTTTTCGTAATTTCGTAAAACTAACATCATTAAATTTATACGTATAAATGATCACTGTTGTGTACATGAAAGATCTATGAGAAAAAAACAATTTGGGGTCCTATTTTTTGCACAATTGCACAAATTTAGCGTACAAAGGTGGACTTAATGCTAAAAGCATTCTCTGCCAGTCAAACCTTTAGGTCATGCAGAAACATTTTTTTTTCTTGTGCTAATGTCAGAAACGTCTAAACCCATTTTCATGGAGTTTTCATTATTTTATCTCCCTTTCAATCGGTAATTAAACAGGTGATATCCTTTTTAATGGTATTTAACCCTTTCATGGATAACAAAAATCAGCGCGCGAGCGAAGCGAGCGCTTAAAATTTTTTGGTTTTCAACGCTCTTCATAGTGAATCATTGCGCGAGCGCAGCGAGTGTTTCAAAATTTGGTTCGTAATGCTTTCCATAGTGACAATAAACTTAATTTATTGCGCGAGCGAAGGGAGCGCTTACAATTTATGGTTTGCTTTTTAGAGTGATAAAACTAAAGTTGTTTAATATAAAATGTTTGTAAACTGTCCACGCTCAAACAGCTGAGCAGATTTTGATAAAATTTTGTTTTAGGATAAATTTTGAATCCACGAGGAGCGGCTGCTCTGGAGATAATAACAATTAAAATGAATGATAAAACAGTAACAATACTTGTCAGTGACAACTTTAAAAAATAAAAGCATCACTTACAGACAACCGAACGACACATTAAACGTAGTGATTTGCTCAACCCATCAGTGCTTACAATCAGCAGGAACTATAGCCACACGACACGACATTTTACTTCATCGTAGTTGTGAAGTTGGCAATAATACTTTCACGACACTACAAGCTGAACTCCCGTTTTATTTCATGCCACATGCTTTTGTATCGTATTATACGAAATGATCAGGGATACAATTTATGGTCCGATTATACAGATTTTGTATCCAATTATACTCTGGCAGCCCCTGGCAGCCCTGCTGTCAGCCAAATCCAGCTGCACAAAAGGGATTTAAGATAAGCACAGACAGGTTACAACAAGCAAGGATCATCAGGTTCAGGTACATGCTTGCTAACAGCTCCTCTCAGCAGCACTTCCCAAATGTTTGTGGTCTATCTGCATGAACTATTATGTCTAAAAGATAAAAAAATATGTTCTTGCCACACAGGGGCAAAAATGAATGGAATGTTGTTAATATCGAATACTTTTTGTGAAAAGCCTAGACACCTCCAACAACTTGCAATTATTATAACTTAATGCTGCACTGCACTTGTTACTCCATACAACCGTCACCTGTGTGCGTCTTCCTCTATGTGCCTCTTTGTATCTAGTAGATGTGTTCCAACTTACTTGAATTTGAAACCCATCTTCGCAAGATACGACTTCGAAAAACTAGTAAAATTTTCACGATCACTGAATACTGCACGAATGTTCACACACACCACAAAATTAATTGGAAATGTTTAGATTCTAAACTTTATGACAACACACTAATAATTATTAAAATTCATGCATGCTGCTCTTTCTTTTGCACAAAAAACAAGCGAGCGAAACACCAAAGTGTACAACGAACATACTCTTAGGCCGCGTTCCGAGTTGCGCCAATATCATTGTGAGCGCTGTGAGCGACAAAAGCCGTTCCGAATTGATTATCGCGCTGACAGCGCTGTTTACGCGATTTCATTTCGGAACGGTCTATTGATGGCTAACGAGAATCACAAGCGGAAATCATCAGCTGGCTGTCATATCATATCTATGATTATAAGGGAGATAATTGGGGAGCGCTTTTGTTTCGCAAAAACCTTGCTAAAACAAAATATATTTTTAGTTCATCAATAATTAATCAATGTATTATTAGACAGTGATGATGATAGTGACAGTCAGTCATCATTCATCGTCTTCGGATTATGAAGATTTTGTAGTAACAACATAAACAGTAGAAAATCTAGAGAACACTTCAAAAATAATCAAATCTTACCTTTTCATTACATAAGTAAGTAATGTGTGCGACAATATAAAACTGTTTTATTTTACCACTATCTATCTGACCTCTGTGGCTTCGGCTTGGATCTACGCAGCTACGTGAGAAAAATTTGTTTTCTGCCGGCTGGCGCCTATAGCGTAGTGATTGATGTGGGCTAAAGGAATAGAAAGCCCATTCTCATTGAACAAATTAAACATTTATCTTATAAATTTATATCATTAAGTTATAACACTATAAAAACAAAAATCAACCATTTATTAATCTTCTTAAGATATATCATTATTTTCTATTAAGATTTTCTTGACATAATTAAAATCTTAACATTTTTACTCTAATCATAATAATAAAAACTTTCACAAATAACAAGACTTTGAAAGAGAAATCAACATCAAATTACTAGCAGTCTCAATAAAATCTTAATCTTAGGTAGGTACATTATCTAACATTTTTACAATCACAAAAAAAAATACAACATGTCAGATTTATAGTCTAATAAATAAATAAAATCTTTATTTTCTCATCACAAACATACATTTACAGTTGGACAACAAATGAGATAAATAAAAGAAATGTTTGTGTGAGACTGGTGCCTATGTTAGGTAAGCCTGATACAATTTTGTACAAAAGTTTACTTAACTACCAGTTATTATGTAGGTCGGATTCGTTTTCTGCATTTTCATTGCAATCTCGTTATGTAATATTTTGTGTCTTTTGACGAAACTGTTCTTTTTTTCTTCATATAAAGTTCTCAATAATAAAATACGTGCAACACTCCAAATAAAGAATGTAACTGATCGCAAGTTCTCTGTAAACAAGAAATAGTAATATTTATATTAATAAACATGACATTAACTACATACATACAAGAAGGAGGAGAGAAATATAGGCATTCTGAGACGAACTAGGATAAGGCGGGTTAAGAAAATAAGTTAAAGATGGGCTAGGTGCAAGTGTGTCAGACTCTAGTGTCTTAGCTTGCAAACAAGTTAGATTGACAAAAAATACTGCTAAACTTACCCTTCATTGTCTTCATAATTCTGTCCCCTGGTTGTTGATACTGAAATTAAGAATAGAAACTAAACATAGCATAGAAAACCCTTAGAATAGTTAGATACGGGATTGCTACCATGTACCTTATTATTTACGAGCTTCCGATATTTCTGCACCGTTGCAAGCGCCATGATCACGGAGTAACAACAACAACAGTGTCAGATTTACTTGATTACCTCCTTTTTTGAAGTCTGTAAAAATATACTGCTAAACTTTACCTTCATGCTCTTCATTATTGATGGTATCTGGTATTGATACTGAAATTAAGAATACCAAATTAATTAATCAGATAGCTAAAACTTATGTCAGTTATGCTACTTCAGGGGAACATTTACGACTATTTTTGACCTATAATTAGTGTACCTACCTATTTCAGATGATAAAATCCAGGTACAAATTATAATAAAATTTGACTCACCGTCATATTCTTCACGCAGTATTTCTTTCCCTGAGAAGTTTATATTCTCAGTTCTTTCCGAATCCGTTTGGTAGGAGACAACTGCAGGCAGACTGAATGTCGAGGGAATTATTTTCCACATCCTAGACTGTTACTGATTTCTAAACAAACACAGAATCTGAAATTGCAAAGAAATTACGAAATCTGGGGTTAAAAAAAGTTATGAATACTTGTATTGGCCAAATTGTGAACAATAAACTTACCTTGTTGTGCTCTTTCATACTGTTCCATGCTTATATCTACTGAAATTACTTTGCCCGTAGTTTTCTCTTTAATTGAAACCAACATGGTTCTCCAACTTGCTCGTCCGTGCCAAGATAATGTAATTTTTCTAATAGTTCTGTTTGTTTGTTTTTGAAATTATTGGAATGAACTACGGAATAAAACGTCAAATGCGTCAATGTGACAGCACGCTCACGGCGCTATCGCGGCAGAACGATATCACTGTGAACGCAAGATGGCGGTGGTAGTGACGTCATCCGTGACGTCACGACAGCTATCGTTGGCGCGCTCACACCAATTCGGAACGGTCTGAAGCACGCTAAAATCGCTGTTGTCGTATTACGGAACGCAACCTTACTCATACTCTTACTAATCTGTGCTTACTAATCTGTGACAGACGAACAACGAGAGCGAGCACAATCAGGGTGTAGCGATTAGGGATGGCGATCTGAGATCGATTAATCGAAGAATCGATTTTTGGAGCCAAAAAGATTGATTTTATAAATCGATATGTAGGACTGAATCAATTCAGTGATTCGATATTTCACCTTTGAAAATCAACATCCGATTTTATTTTAATTTTTGGCATAAACCAAAAAAGTATTTACAATGAATTGAATGTACCCATATTATAAAAGTGCTGCCGGCTGCCGGTTAAAAACGGTTAATTATTCAAAAACTTGCGAGATGGCTGTATGTTTGGATTTATTTGCTTCTCTTTAATAAAAAAAGTTACGTTTGTTTGTAATCTTTGACTTTTTGCAGGTGTAGTGTAGGCGACTCGCCTGGGACGCATGTGTTCATTATAAAATCTTCTGTCTGTCTCACTTCCACATTAGCTGTCACCCTTTTTATGACCTGTCTGAGCGGTTTAGCGCGGGAAACGAGAAGAGGAAGATGGACTTTATTTCTTCATTTTATTAGTTGGTTTTTTCGAGTAAATTATTGTGGTTTTGTGCTGGAATTAACATAATAATGTGTGCTATGGAAGAAATCAATGAAGACAAAGTGAGAAATAAAGTAAAGCGCGTTCTGATCCCGGATCGCGCGTTCTCTGATTCGGATCGCTACTCCCGCGCTAAACTCCCTTGTTGAGCATTGTAATGCGAACCAGCATCGCATTTCAATGTATTAGGTTAGGTTAGGCTAGTTTAGTGTTAGTTTTAGTGATAAGTGTAAATAAAGAACTTTTATGAAATGATGATTGTCTGTATGGCTTTGTGACCAAGGACGTTAAACTTGTATATAAAAAAAAGACCTGTCAGGGCCCTAATCGAATCTGCGATTTCACATAATCTGTGGTAGTTTTCGTGGCAAGGTAAAAGGTTGCGTTCTTTGACTTTTAATGATAACAAAACGATATTCTATTGAATTAATAAAAAAAAACAATATTATTTAATTTTGCACAAAATCTTAAAAATTAATTCGTCCCACCCTAGCTACTTGTAATAGGTGTGAAATTTAGGGTGTCGTTTAGTATAAATAGATTGATATTACATTATAAACAAAAACTTTAAAAAAAGATCGATTTTTCAGAAATCGATCTACTGGCCTCGATTTTTTTGTATATCGATTCAATAGGTCACGATTCGAATCGATTTAAAATTCGAACTTTTTGGAAAGAATAGCCATCCCTAGCGATTCGCCTGGGACGCATGTCATCATGAGTGTTCGTTCATTATAAAATCTTCTGTCTCACTCCCACCTTTAGCTGTCACCCTATATGATCTGTCAGGGCCCTAATCGAATCCTGTCCTAAATGCAAAAAAAGAGCTTTTCAATCTATTAGTATCTGTCATATCTATGAGCACAATACAAAGACAACAAAGATATTATTATCTAGATATATATTATAGAGAAAGAAAAAAATCTTCGCTTTTTTTCTTTATTTAATCTTACAAGTCATTTTTTGATTTGGCCTTTTGTTTTATTTCGTACGTGTTCTGTGTAAACTAATATTATTGTTTTTAAATACCGTAGAGCTAAACTCCGTAAATAAAGTTTTAATTTTCAATAGTTTTTATTGTTAATACAACTGTTTCGCGTCTAAAACAGTGGAAAATACATTATGCCTCTTATGGTAGGAAATGCATTCAACGACATTTCAATCCAAGAAATATTTTCTTTAAATGCCATGTTTGGGTAAAGAAATATTCGTTATACAGCTTCCCTCGGAAAAGAAAGAAATATTCGTTATACAGATCCGTGTCGCACTGTAATCTGTGCATTCTTCTAATCTTCAATCTTCATAGAGATCTTCCTTAGACGAAGTATATTATAGACTTGACAGCCGCGTTCACCCGTATGAGACAGATATAAAGTACTTACGTATTTTGGGGTGGCCATGTTCATAAAAATTTACTCCCCACCCATATAAATACACTAGTAACCTTAATTACAATAAATACTTAATTTTACAGTCAAAATCTTTATTTATTTGTACAAAAAAATATTAACATAGGGATAAAACAAAAATTGTGTACAAAAAAAATGTTTAAGAAGGAAATAGGATTTTTAACGTCATAGAACAGAATAAGTCCGCCAATTATACAACTTACAGAGCAATAAAGTTTAAATAAAATAGTCAACAAATAACTTTTATGGGCCGTTAAATGATGTAAGTTTATTAAATAATAACATAAATACGCAACATAAAGGACACGTTCGTAAATTGCCCCAGAGTCGTTTAATGTTTGATTAAAGAAAAGCATTAAGAGACTTGACTATATCATTTTGCAAAAAATATATTGAATTTTTAATACAATATTGTTAATTTACTTTGCTTTTATCTAGCGGCATATAAATCTACAAAAAAAATAGGACAACTATTGAATACAATTTCCTGTCCCCAACAATTGTTGTTTGGCAGAAAATAGCGGTTTCGAGCACTTATAAGCAAACTGACGACCGCTTAACGAAATGGCATATTGTGTCATACTGTGTCATGTGGCAGTTAGTTAAATAAGTAAGCGCTCGCAATCGCTATTTTAAGAAGGAAGATGACGTTTGCCTCCCATGGGTACTAACCTTTAAACCTACCAACCTCTTCCTAAAACTTGAAAAAAAACTGTGACAAGGAACTTCTTTTCGTTGGCTATTGTTTGCGTCATCGTAATTTTCACGCGTCACGCACCCTAGCGGGGCAGTTTTCTATGTTTGAGTTTTGGTGGCCTAGATTGCGGGTTTTCGACACAGATGGCGCTATGATCTAGAAAGACCTGTGCAAGAGATTGAACCCACACAATTTATTTCGTTTTATGTGAAAACCCCGCTATTTACGGCTTATATTACTTTATATTATTTTAAAAGGCGAAGAAACGAACCCATAAAATTAGTTTTGGTCGTGACGCATGGATTTTTACTATTGGGGCAAGCAATGTATGGCGCGCCGACCGCCTCCTTTGTTGCGTACATTCAAATATTTGCCAAATAAGTTATCCGTTGCTTTTTCTGAAAGCATTCGGTTTTAAAATGGATAGAACACATGCGAGTGTGCTTGGTAGACTGCCAGTTTTGCCGTCCAGTCGCTGCAATCCAAACCTTTAGTACCGTCTCGTCTTTTGGAAATCTATATAAATGAACACAAATCATAATTAGTTCAAATAATAATGATCACTACAACGCATGAAATGTTCCTCCAGCAATTAAAATACATATACGATTTTAAAAATTAGTCGATTGTAAATTACCCTTAAATCGAGAACTTTTACCCTTTGTATTGTGATATCCCTAAAGGTAACGATAACCCAGCAAAATTTAAAATACTAACAAAATGGCTACCGTAAAAGCCATAACCCACAGAGTTGAGCCATAGACGACCTTTTATATTTGGTCAGGTAATAATACAAAAATATTTTACAATTCGATTGATAATTCACTACTTTTTTCCACTATTATGTATGTTCTTTTATAGGATTTAAGATTAATGCACTTCGATGCAGGTAAAACATATAGGAACAATATAAATGAGGCTTACTTACGTGTGAAATGTTATGTTTTCATATTTACGCTCAGTACGGCTTTTACATCCAAGCACACAACAATTTACCATGTTGAGTAAGTAAAACAATCACTCCGTAATCCACAAAACACTTCACTTGCACAAAATTTATTTTAAATTTGCAATTTTATTGTATTTTTCGCATAGACGTCAAATGTCTGCCATTATTTTTAAATTGTGGCAGGCAGAAATTACCTATGAACGGTGATAAGGACAAAAAACAATATCTGCGTCTCTCTCACTCTTAAGTACTTTTGTATACAGCCATCACTTTCTAACTTGTCAATTTTAAATATGTGTCAAATCTACAGGATACATAATCTAAGAGATCTTCATACTCTTACTAATCTGTGGTCACAGATGATGAATAATATATTTAATGTAGGTATTTAAGGCTGCTGTCACCTACCTTCTAACAAAGTTCAAATGCAGTTTTCTCCCCAAAAATGACTAAACTGACTACTTTTTTTGAATGAATTGTGTAGAAATGAACTATCTCCATAAGATATCGACTCTGAATTTTTGATTCAATCTTTAAAATGCCTGTAATTTGCAATCATAGAAGCCAAATTGACGGTTTTTCTGGTGATCTTTTCTAGATCAGTTGTTGACATCAGCTATCGAAATAACATAAACTTGAAGGGAATTACGTTCGTATGCAAGGTGTCGACTCTGTTTTTTTTATTTATCGCTCTGGTTATTCCAAATGAAGACAAAATTGAAACCATGTTTTGGCATAAAATACGCACCTAAAGACAGGCGATTATCTCTGAGATACATTGCACTTATTCTGTGTTATTTGATAAAACAATGTTATAGAGGTTCCTATCTTTGACTTAGCATGTAAATTCTTGATTTTATCTTGTGCAAAATATTCAAAATAACTTACTAAAGTAACCTATAAATTTGAGATTTGGAGCTGTCACGAACATTCATCTTCGATCGAAATTTGACAGACAGCGCCGAGCGCTCGGAGGGGAAGGGTGTGTCGCTCGTTGTCTTCACTGCTAGTCTTTTATTTCGTGTATGATACTCATTCCAAATTTGAAAATATCACGCTTTGCACAATTTTTATACGGCGACCAATTCGCTTTGAGGCTTTATGCAACAGGCATAAAGCCACATAGTGCATTCCACATCGTCGATGGTCTCTAATTATAACAAAAAAGTATTCGTTCTTTTGTATCGATTTGTAGTTGTATTTAAATGATTAATCAATGTTAAGTAAACTTGCATAGAAAGGAATCCTTATTAATACTATAAACAAGAAAGATTTGCATATATGGCGACTATTTCAAGAGGTTCATGAGTTAAAACAAAGATATTTTATCATTATATCATATATTGACGACTGATTTGGCGCAGTGGTTAAAAAATTGGCTACTGCGCCAGAGGTCGCGGGTTCGATCCCCGCACATTACAAACATTTGTGTGCATGAACATGTCTGTTTGTAGTGGTCTGGGTGTTTTCTATGTATAATATGTATGTATTTACAAAAAAAAAAGAAGTATATAAGTATGTTTATAACCGTTGTCTGGTTACCATAGTACAAGCTTTGCTTAGTTTGGGACCAGATGGCGCTGTGTGAAATGTCCAAGGATATTTATTTATTTATTTATTTATTGTGTATTTTCGAAAGTTGATCAAACAAAATGTGCACATACTAGGACCAAAATTATCGACAAAAATAATAATAATAATAAATTCTCCACAAAATAAAATTGTGGTACATGATGAGAAAACTGTTTCTATCACCAAACAGTTAAATGTCAATTTTAGACAAATACTAAATTAATTAGGCCAAAAATAGGCAATAGTACCAAGATAGTATAAGATCAGATTTGATTAAAAAAAACAACAATTCACACACGAAAATAAAGAAAGTATTGATTTATTTCTTAACTAAAATAATTACAGGTATTTAACGTGAAAATAGAAAAACAATATACACGGTCCTAGTCCAATGTTAACAGAGCGCACGCCAACGGCCAAAAGAGGGCGCTCGCTGGTCTGCTTCGGTTTATATAGGCCCGTAGTGTTGCCGTTACTCCGGGGTTGCTAACACTTCTTTATAGTTTAACAACGGTAGACCGATTTTCATGATATGTATTTACTTTGTTGAATTGGTATATACATCTTACCCCTTAAGTTATTATGAAACGGAGCTGAGGCGCGCTGAGGCTCGATACGAAACACAGTTTACGGGGCCACTAGTACATCCATAAAAACTGGCAACGGGTAAAATGGACTCACGTTCCGTACGGGATAACTGAGTAATGAATGTACATTTTATGATATTGTGTGTCTGCTGGCGAATAGTTATTATTTAACCGATTTCAAAAGGAGGAGGTTATCAATTAGATTGTATGTTATTTTTTGTATGTATATCATCCTCATATCTCAGTCATTTGTTGACAGATTAGATATTTTTTTCATTTTCTTATAGGGTTTAACTTTTAATTGGTCCCATTGTGGCCAAATCCGGAACTGATGATGAGGTCTTGGTGTAATCGAGGGAAACCCTTAAATCTAAAAGACGTGTATAGTGTTTTTGTACTAGTATTTCAATGTTGACGTGTCTTTACGTCTGATAGTCACTATTTTGTAGAACTGAGCTGATAGTGGAACTCCTTAATGATTAGGAGTTCAGTGATTATGACGCCGGAACTAATGTAAGGTACTTTGTAGCTTATTAAAGAGCAGAGTCAAAAGGTGAAACCCCCTCCCCTCGATTTTAATCACTAACAATTTGCAAATAAAATAACTTAAACCGACTTCAAAAACAAAATACACTAAAAAGTCTTAAATAATTTCTTAAAAGGACTCCATTCCAAGGACAAGGTTTGCCTAAAATAGAGCCCTTTCAAGAGTTTATTTAAGAATTTTTGGTGACTTTTGTTTTTGAAGTCGGTTTTGTTGAAATAGTATGGCGGTGAAGTGATCATTAACCCAACAAAATTAAAGACAAATAAGGGCTTTTGTTTTTAGTATTTGACTTTAAGTAGTAAACATTCGTGCTTTGGATTTTGAATTAGAATAAGCGGACGACAAAAAGTAAAAGGACAGCTGTCTTTCTTTATATGGACCGTATAGAGGCGTTATTTAGTTCCACAATCTTTGATACGTACTTGTACGTACGTACCATTGGTCATTGGCGTCAATTCTATACTGTGTAGGACTTGTTCATGGCATTAATTCCATACGCTAGTAACAGTATTTCAATGGTTTAAACCTAAATAAATAGGGCAATATTTTGCTTAGTTAACATGACTTTTCTTACTGGGTACTGATTGCACCAGTGACTTTCACAACCACATCCTAACTATAAACTTGTATAATTTAGTTTCATGGGATGTGTATGTAGTTTATATGACCTGTATTCAAATTGTACGCAAATGCCATGAAGTTCTATGGTTCTATTCAAGTCCACATTCATATAATATTTCATTATTGAAAAATTTATTAAAACAAAAAAATAAATAAAAATGATGTTATTTATCATCTGTTATACATTAAATACTTGAAATCTTGATCAAAAGCTTCTTAACTACATTTTCTGAATGACAGCTATAGTAACTTGTCACATTTTTCATTTATCAAAATACAAATCATATCAAAGAACAGCGTCACACTAAAAGGTATGTTTGTGTTAATAAATCCTCATAGCACCCAGTTGGTGTGACACGTGGTAGATCAAGCGCAGAACCAACGGCAGCATCCACCAATAAACCTTAGTCCCCGTTTCTCATGGAGTTCACATTCGTAAAAAAATACCTATTCTCAGAGTCACGATTTGGGTGAAGACATAAAGAGGCAGATAACTGGTACCGACCTGAACCGACTGACTAGTGATGTGCCAAGTCATCTTTTTTTGATCTCGAAATATTTTAGAAATTCGTTACAAAAATCCAAATAAGGACCGACTGACATTAGAATGTTTTTTAAAACAAGATTAAAATCAGGACTTGAGTCGGAAGAATCTCTGTTAAGCATTTCAATTCCATGAAATAGCCAACACGGCAAATCACTGGTTAGTCGGTGCAGGTCGGTACGTGTTACCCGCCTCGTTATGTCTTCACCCTTTGGATGCATTTCGTTTCTTCCCATGGTATAAGTTTTTTACGTTATTAAAAACTGTACGTTTGTGTTTAAATCTGTGAATTTAGTTATTGAATTACCAAAAGGAAAATGTTTGCGAAAGGAATTGACGCGAGCCCTGATTCCGAACTGTATTCGCGAAGGTATTTTAAATACAAAATAAACTGGTATAACATTAATTTATCATATCGACTTTTACATGACCATCATTTTCTATGTTCATCATACGCATAGCCTACTACCTAGAGATAAAGTATCAAAATTGTTTAGTTACAGTTAACATTTTTTTGTGTCCCGGACATATAAAATCGCACACACACATTGATAAATTCGGTAAAATCTGAGAATCTCCAGACTGTCAATTCACTCTTAAATCTATTTATATACCACTGAATAGATATATCTATTCAGTGTTAAATACAGTGCGACATGCAAATGCTTCTGGCCAACGGTGACAGGCGGAACTAACGCTGTCAAATTCAAAAATCCGGTTGCCAGATCGAGTGTAGGAAGTCTCCCCAATCTTACAAGAGATTTTCCAATTTTCCCTTTCATTTTATTTTCGTACGTGTTCTTCTGTGTAAAGTATTAATATGATTGTTTTTAAATACCGTAGAGCTACACTCCTTAAATAAAATTATAATTTTCAATGGTTTTTATTGATAATACAGTTGTTTTGCGTCTAAAATCGGTGGAACATACTCGATATGTCTCTTATGTTAGAAAATGCCTTAAACGACATTTCCATCCAAGAAACCTTTTCTTTGACTTTGCCGTGGTTGGGTAAAAAAAAAATCGCTAGAAAAGGTGATAAATAAAAATGCCCTAATAAATAATAGACTCCCTGAATCAAGGGAGATTTTCTTGCTCGCAATGTCATCCGTTGGCCACTTTGTAGACATACTCTTACTAATCTGTGCACTTTGGCCAGAAGATCCTTCCTTGTCGCACTCAGTCGCATTAAACTTACTTTACTCTTTGGTCGCACTCACAGATTAGTAAGGTCGCACTGTATGTCGTACCGTTTCAATCAAAGAGTAAAATAATACAATCAATTATTCACAGATTAGTAAGAGTATGTCTCTAAGGTATGTCTACAATTAATGTTCTGCTGTGTTTCGATCAGGGGGTGATCACTTTCGTGTCGGTGAGAGCTCACGCACACATAGACAAAATTATAGTAGTTGATCTAGTTTAAGTGTGGCCACTATTTGTACGAATTAAATGCATGGTAGATTCGTAAAAACTTAAATTACTCAAAAATGTGAAAATTTTCAACGAACTGCCTAAGTTTTACAGTGATTAATAAAGATCACACAATAATTTTGCAAAAACAACAATTTACGTTATGCCTTTTCGTACAATAAAATATTTGGTAGACGTTTAAGTAGAATTTCCTAGTTGTAACTGGCAACATCTTTAGGTAATTCAAATGTGACATTTGTTTTGAATAAAAACAGTTGTGAGAAAGTTTTGCCGTTTTTCATGCTTGCTCTGTTTTCTCTCAATTTCATTACAAATTTCCCCAAAGTTTTTCATTTCATCCAAATTTGAAGACCTGCGTCTCCTCCGTATTGCTTCTTTGGGTGATTCAAGGCTCATGTACTTACCATACGGTGTTGTGTTGTGAACTTGTGAGTGACTACTTTTGTGCCAGTTTTACTGAGACACATTATGATAAAGGACTTCAATAGTTTTAAGTACCCTGATCTGTGTGTTATTTATTTCGTTTACTATGTCACATATGTACCGGAGGTTAGTAAAAGTTCGCATTAAATTTACGTGACTAGGTATCATTAGGTCTGTGGATGGAGGTTATCCAAAAATAAAAATAAAAATCTTTATCATTGTTTTATTTTTTGCAGTCGTGTAAATGTTCATTCGTTTTGTTTCGAGCAAGTTTGTGCAGTTTGGCTTCAATCATAAATTAATAAATAGACGTTTCCTCAAAACTTCGTAACTTATTGCATCTAAACTTGCTCAAAATAAAATGAATGAATGAATGAAAAAAAAACTTTGAATAAGAAAGAACCCCACCGCTGCCCAGATTCAATTTTTTTAAATTTCCCGCCACAAACAGAATGGTAGATTTTCAAATTTCCCGCCAAATGATTACATTGCGATAGTGGCGCACTCTGTCCCTACTTCGCAGAAACTAAAATTGACAGTTAACGTAGGGGTATTTTTTTTTATTCCTAGTGGTGCTTCTTCTCTTTTTGAGTATAAATATTCTTTGGTTTCGATTTAAATACACAATACATCATCAGCAACTAATACAATATTGTTTTGTTTCGGAATCGTCAACGAGTTAGTGAAGAAAGAGTTTACGTAATATCGTTTTATGGAGGCTAATAGTGAGATTTCTGCAAATATGTCTGCTGATGGAAATTCTGAGACATCCCGCCTCGTTTCTTCCAACTCTACTACAAAGCCTAGTTATCTGAATGTCGTCAGTAATATGTGTGCTGTGCTTATACTTGGAATAATCACATACTGTTGTTTCAAAGATGGTGTTTCCCTCTTTTCATTCCATCCTACTTTGATGACTTTGGGAGTAAGTTGAGATATCCTTTTTCATTAATCGTTTGACCGTTTATATAATATTCAGTGCTTGTTATATATCTCAATAAATAAACTTGAGGCTTTGTTAGCCAACTATGGCAAAAAAAAGAAGATTATGATTTTGACTGGTTTGTTTGTTTATTGTTACAGTGGTTATTAACTATGACAGCAGCCATAAATGCCATCACACCTGGAGATTTAGCCACAGAATGGATGCCAATACGATTGCGAAGTGCTCGACACTGGGTTCTACAACTAGTTGGTGGTATTGTGATAATTATTGCATTTTTTGTTATTCTAGTCAATAAGATAAAACTAGACAAGCCCCACTTTGCCTCGTTACATTCCAAGTTTGGATTAGCATCCTTGATATTTATGATTGCTACCATGCTTGGAGGAATAGGTGCATTGTACAGTCTTAAACTGAAATATTATCTTGCTCCTATTTACACAAAAGCATTGCATGCCTCAGTTGGACTTGTAACTTTCACTTTGGGGGTAATCACAATTTGTTTGGGCTTATTCTCTGATTGGTGGACTAAAGTTGGTGACAATATCTCTAGATATGTTGCTCTGTCCTTAGTCATATTAGTCATGTTATTTACAATATTAAGACCCTCTCTAAAAATATATTTTCGTCTCAAAGAAAGACTTAATGTGAATTAAATTGAAGACTCAGGCAAAATGAAAACTTAGTTTAAAAGATAAAATGGTTACTATAATATGTATATGTTTTTGGCATAAAAAATAAATAAAAAATATTATCCTTGAAATAACAATAATTTGGTGCTTTGTTTTTATTTAAAATAAGGTAATAAAGTTATGATTATTCTGTTTAGATAGGTAGTGCATATCTGTGATTTATTTTATACTGTTTTTATAAGAAAGTGCCAAATAAAAACAATATTCATTAATTTCATCAAGCTTTATTAATATTCATTATTGTTATATAACTTACAAAAAGGTGTTTATTGTTCAATGTTAGAAATGCTTACTAAATGTATTGGTATAAAAAAATATTTAACTACCTATATAAAAATAGCTTAGTCATAGATAACTTCAGTACAACTACCTCTTGCAGAGATATAATGCATTACACAATACTGATCCTGTAGTCTGAAATAATATAAGCCTTGATAGGTTCTCTATATCATGCACAAAACAGGGTGTCCTGATTTTTTCTTATTATGAATGATACCTTTATTAAACGGGTAGAGAAGATACTTATTAATATTATGTATGCCGCACATGGGAAAGTTGATTATTTATTAATAAGCTTATATAAGAAAAATAAGTTTATTTTATAATTTGAATGATTTCTTTTTGTTTTTTTTTATGATGTTGCTTGCTATGCTGTAATAAATGAGCATTATTTTTTTATCAAATGAAGTTGGATCTCTCAAAAAATTTGATCCACAATCCATTATTTGCTCTCATAATTATAATAATTAATATAACAATATTCCAATGTTACCAGTTTGAAAACTTGTGTGTGCTAACTTGAGTTGGAAGTAAATTATGTTTAATATTGCTAAGCAAATCATTCCACTTAATCACCTATTATAAAAATATATAAAAGAAAGTTGACCAATATGTCATAAATGTATCAAATTGAAAATATGTTTATACTTACTATTTTCACTTTTATATTAATTTGTTTTTTAAAAATATTATAGTAGCTCTTAATGTACCTTAAATGATAAAGAATCAATCATCAAACTAAACATGTGAAAAATACTTTTCACGCTATCTGATCGGCAAAGTTGAATTATTTATATCATATATGTCATCCATCACGGACCGTAATATTTATGAAATCCATTACTCGATAGTCGGTATTGTGGCCAATTCGCCTGCACCTTCATCCAGCGTAGAGGAGATAGTTCGATTCGAAAATCGAACTCCACCACGCCCCGGTATCAGAAAAAATATTGCGTAATTATTCGTACAATAATATTTGAAATTCAAATAACTTGTTAAAAGCTAGGATGGGCAGCTAATTTCAGTTGATGTGTACATTTATTTTTTGTAATGATTTGATAGAGCGCAGCGTGGCGCACCGGTGCATACATCCGACATAATAGTTAACATCATTTTATTTGCCTCACAGAAAGGTGAATAATCGGTTTCGGCGCATTAGGGCTAATTCTCATTATGGCAACCGACTCGCTAATGGACTAGTTCTCATTATGGCCACTTCTCATTTTGGCTACTTCTGATTTGGGCTACTTCTGATTACGGCTATTTCTCACTTGGGCTACTTCTCATTAGGGCTACTTCTCATTAAGGCTACTTATCATTTGGGCTATTTTTCATTAGGGCTACTTCTCAAAAAGACAAGATTCACGTCCCATACATTCCCATACATATCCAAACCTAAACATCAAAACGTCGTCATAACAAAAAATGATCGCCATAGCGTGATCTATAATAATCTATCATTTATTTTCACTGGCCGGCCGACTTTTGATTTTTGGTCCAAAATGAATGATGTCCTTTGGGAATGTTTATTGAAATAAATACTGTCTGTATGTATATAAAGATGTTTATTCATTCATTCATTCATAAGAGAACAATGACATAATTTTAAGAATAAATCAACATTAATTGAACCAATGTAATAGGTAAGTATTCAATATTATAAGTTTAACCTCTTGTAATAACTTCAAACTAACATTTATTTATTTATTTATAACATACATACGGTATACCCCTAACACGTATTATTATGAAGTCAGAATAATGTTGGTTTGTTGGACTTAAATATTCTGATTTATGGATCGGAATCGGAAATAGGCAGACAGATAGTACGTTTTCTACCCTGTGGGCCTAGTTTAAGTTTTTTCTCCTCACGTTCGATTGTAAGCGCGTTAGAATTTTGAAACATTTTTTAAGGGGAGAGAAGATAAAGTTGAGGTAGCTGGCACTGTAACTTTTCCATACGAAATTCAAACGCGCTCGCAATCGAACGTGAGTAGAAAAACTCAAACAGGCCCTCGTATCGTAGGCAAGCAGGTAGTCGTCAGTCTGGGCGGCCCATCAGTCGAATTTGGAAATTTATACCTTGAATCCACCCAAAGTCTTATGTATGCCTTTGTGTATACCATATTTTATTATTATAGTACCTACTAGTCATAGAATATTATGGTTGGTGTGGTATATAAAATTATTAAATGTAGCTGGATGTAGGCGATGTAGCTAAGAATGATATAAACTCTTTTCTACCCCGTCTATCAGTACCTATATATTTATAGTTCTAGTAATAGAATTGAAATGTTAGTCTTTTATTTGTATACATTAGAATACTATTTTATATTTATTAAAAATATACTATTATAGATAAATATATTATAATATTGCATGAGAAAGTCCTTTTATTTTTCGAATCCATCCCTACTAGCGTTGTAAGTCTACCGTAGCATACCAAAACGCACGGTAGCCTACCGAATACTAGGTAGCTTTCGTAGATAACGTTTATTATGGAATTTGCAAGATATTACAATAAATCATGGTTAAAGCACGGTTTTTTACAAAACAAGTTTTGCGTCCAGTTGCTAGTAGTATTCTATGCATACCAGCTTCGTCTGCAGCTTGTGAAAGAAACTTGCGGTGACTATTTGTATCAAAAGTCATTTTTTTATGTTTTAAAATGAAACATATAACACGTTGGCTCGGTATATAATATTTCTTCTTCAATTTAAGAGCCGCGCTCTTGTCGGTGGAGTAATCTCCATTCTTTTCTCCTGCCTGCTTGTATCTTGACTTCTTGATACGACATGACATTAATTTTCTCCTTCACTTGGTCGAAATAGCTTATCCTAGGCCGTCCTCTTCCTCTCCTCCCTTCTATTTTTCCTTCTATGATATTCTCTAGAAATCTGTCATGTCGTATCAAGTGTTTTGTCAAAAAAAAAAAAAAAAAAAACTTACGTCTGGAGTATAGCATTGTATGGAAGCGAGACGTGGACATTGACACAAAGAGACAGAGAGAGGTTGGAAGCGTTTGAGATGTGGTGTTGGAGGAGAATGGAAAGAATAAGTTGGACAGAAAAGAAAACAAACGAAGAAGTGCTCAAAATGGTAAACGAAAAAAGGGCTATTCTGAAAACAATAGAAAATCGTCGAGGGAATATGATAGGTATATAATATAAAGGTTGTAAAAAAAAGTACGAGCCAAATTCAAGGGGGTGGTCAAATTGCGCGCAACTGTCGCCCACCAATAATTGGAAATCGACCAGGAGCTGGTGGGTCGACAGCTGAGAGGCACGTAGTAGTAACAGCTCACTGATTCCAGCACAAAACCACAATAATATACTCAAAAAAAAAATTTTTATGAAGAAACAAAATCCATCTTCCTCTTTTAGTTTCCCGCGCTAAACTTCTGTCAAATGTCATTCGCTTTCCATAAACAATTCTTATACATAAAAAGCGCGGGAATCGTTGTCGTAGGCGGGTGTTTTTCTGGTTTCTGAGTTTTAAATTTATTTTTAAAGTGATATTTGGTTCAGTTAAGTAGTGGAGTGTATTTATTTAGGTTTATTTATTATTATATATTTTAGTTTTTATTGTTTTTAGAGGAGATTCGGTAAGTTTCTTACCTTTTCATTAGGCTTCATGAACGACGCAGACGAGCCTGGGGGTCCTCCGGGCCCCCAGGTTTCGTATAATGTTACTATAGATAATACGTATTCAGGATTAGACACGGAAGGCTCTATTACAGATAGCTCAGAGCATCATCCTACTATTAAAGCTAAGCGCAAACGCTCAGCACCCAAGTACTGTAAACATTGTAACAGATTCAGGAAGCGTCATCATAAATCTTCCTCTACGACACCTGTAAATGAGTGTGATGAATGTAATTGTGAGGATCAAACAAATATATTTATTAAAAAACATCAACAACCTGATAACCTCAAATCAAACAATTTACAGTCATCTACATTTGTGCCCAACTCACTGCCTGTGCCATGCTCATCAAATTCAATTGATGTTGACATACCTCTAGAACAAACTTCTCAACGCCCTTCGGTAGCTAGGAATCTTTATCAGGCTTCAGATCTGGCCCCTTACATTATTCACATCCAAAAAGAACAGTTGTCAAGTAATGATAATACTGCAATTCATCCTGTTACACTTGGTTTCTTTTTGCAAAAACACAATTTCAAAAACATTATAAATGGCAGTCTGAAACGCATAGGTAGGAACCGGGCATCCATATCTTTTTCAAACCATGAAGATGCTAATTCATTTTTAAATAATGATATTTTGGGCCTTAATAAATACAAAGCATTTATCCCAACATCAAACGTGACACGCATGGGTATAGTTAGGGGTGTTCCAACATCTTGGACTGATGAAGAAGTCTTGCAGAATATTTCTGTCCCAGTAGGCTGCGGAAATATATTGAAGGTAAGACGACTTAAAAGGAAAAATGTAGGTAAAGAAAAAGCTGAATATGTTCCAATAGAGACAGTAGTACTAACATTTGATGGACAAGTACTTCCCAAGAGAGTTTTCATGTGTTATAATTCACTGCCCGTTGATTTATACATTTATCCAACTATACAGTGTTATCAGTGTTGTAAGTATGGACACATAAAAAGTCAATGTAGATCCCTCCCTAAATGTTTTAAATGTGGTCAGGATCACTCAGGTGATACTTGTTCAGTTGATGAAGATTTAGTGAAATGCTGTTTGTGTAGTGGTTCTCACTTTGCAACCAGCAAAAATTGCCCTGAGTTCTCACGTCAAAAGTTGATTAAAGAGTCGATGGCTAAGAAATGCATTTCTTATTCTGAAGCTGTAAAACTGCATCCACCAACTGGTAAATCTTATGCTGATGTTCTTACATCAATACCTCCTGATCCATCTAATTCCAGAGTTTTAGGAAGTCAGTCCGGTAATATTTCAAATAGCCATTCATATAAGAAAACTGTATTTCTAAAGCCTAGACACCCTCCTACCTTAAAATATGGATATGATAAGGCTGCTCATGATGCATTAACCAAAGATTATAATATAAATTTTTCATCAACTGGTACTGCTATTAAAGACCAAAATTCAAACAATGACTCATTATTATCAGACATGATGTCTGTTAAAGAACTTATCATAACTCTCATCAACTCATTATCTCATTATAATGCAAACTTTATACCGCCCAACGTTGCCTCATCTCCAAATAGTGTAAATGATAAAACTAATTCACATGAAAATAGTTCTAATAGTGTTAATAATTTAAACAATACTAACAATGCAATCTGTGGTAATTCAGTGGAATTGCCGCAGCGCTATCAGTAAGAAGACCGATTTATTTCACTTGATTAATAAATACAACCCCTTGGCCATTTCTCTTCAAGAGACTTGGCTCCTGCCTGGTGGCTGTTTTAAGGTGGCAGGCTATGCCTGCCTAAGAGAAGATAGATCTGACGGTTATAGCGGGGTAGCCCTGCTAATTAAACTCTCTATGCCTTTTCAACATATTCCTATACCTGTACATAGTCCAGAATACTCCATTATTGCTGCCAGTATTAATGGCATTTGTTTTGTATCTATTTATATTCCACACCCATCTTCTGCACTGTATAATGAGATTCTAGGTACTATTCTGCCTTCTCTTCCCAAACCGTTTTTAATAATGGGAGATTTTAACGCACAACATGAGTCCTGGGGCAGCCATCCTTCTAATCATTATGGTTCAAAAATGTTAGACTTTTTAGATATAAATAATCTCTGTTTGTTAAACACCGGTGAACCAACTCGCCGTACACGTAGTTGTGAAGGTCTAAGCGCTCCAGATTTGACAATATGTTCTCCATCTCTAGCATCTTCTTTGACTTGGCATATTCTTCCCTCATCTTATGGTAGTGACCACTATCCACTCATTATTACTCTTCCTTTCAACGAAAAATCATCAGCTGTCCGTCCACCTCGCATGAAATATCAATTAGCTAATGCTGATTGGAAACTTTTCAAAGAAAAGGTAGATGAAAGAATTGAGTCTCTCCCTCCCTTAGAATTGAGCAATCCAAATCACACTAACTGTGCAGAATCCCTTAGTCAGATTTTATTAGAAGTTGCCGATAGTATTTTTCCTATTAAAAAAAACCGCAGTCGACGAATTCCTCCTCCACCTTGGTGGGACGAAGAATGTGCGGAAGCAATTAGAAAGAGAAAGGAAGCTGAACGAGCTTATAGAGCGTTTACAAGTTCTGAAAATCTTGACATTGTATCACTTCATATTAACTCTACTAGAAAGTTATTCAAGCAAAAGAAATGGGAGGGATGGAAAACATTTTGTTCATCTATCTCACCTGATGTATCTCCTTCTGAAGTATGGAAAAATATCCGTAGATACAGATCTTGTTTTCGAGAAAGCACTCCACCATTTTTACATGACTCTATAGCTGATAGCTTCTTAGACAAATTGGCTCCATCTACTGTTCCACATATGGATTTAGTACTACATGAATTAAATTATCCTATTACAGAAAGCCTTGCAGAGCTTAATTCTCCTTTTTCGCTTGCTGAATTAAAAGGTGTGTTATCATATGTCAAAGATTCAGCACCAGGCATTGATGGAATCCCGTATTCTTTTTTCGTTAACTTGAGTGATTCTTGTCTTTCCTATTTTCTAGCTTTAGTAAACTCTATTATTATTAATGGTAATATCCCACCTTCATGGAAGACGCAGGAAATAATTCCTATTAAAAAACCAAATGCTGCATCGTGTAATGCTTCGTCATATCGCCCTATTGCTTTATCATCGGTACTACACAAACTTGCAGAACATTTAGTTAAAAATAGACTGGAATGGTTTTTGGAAAATAAGGGCTTGTTATCATCTAGTCAGTACGGTTTTAGGAAAGGAAAGAGCACAATGGATAGTTTAGGGATCTTTACTACCGATATTCGGCTAGCTTTTACAGCAAATAAGTCTCTCCTTGCAGCTTTCCTGGATATAAAATCCGCCTACGATTCGGTAGACTTAACTATACTAAAAAGTAAACTTATTACATTGCAAATTCCACTTAACTTAGTAAATTTCATTATTAATTCTTTGTCTGGAAGGTTTATAATGGTTTCAACACAAGAGTCACGAACCCTGACTCGAGTTTTATGGAGAGGGTTACCACAAGGGTCCGTTTTGAGTCCCTTGCTCTATAATGTGTACACTTATGACCTTGATTCTGCTGTAGGTGATAAAGTTAATATTTTACAATACGCTGACGACTTACTTCTTTACATTTCCGGATTTTCAGTTGACCAATTATGCCACAGCCTAACTTCTGCGTTAAACTCTCTCAAAACTTGGCTAGATAATAATGGCTTAACATTGTCTGTTGAGAAAAGCTCTGTAGTTCTTTTTAGTAGGATGCTAATGCCTCCTCCAGTTTTTGTTTATTATGATAACGTTAACATTCCGACATGTAAAGAAGCTAAGTTTTTAGGTATGATTTTGGATAATAAACTATCTGGCGTTTCTCATTGTTATTACATAACTGCCAAATGTGAACGATTGTTAAATATTCTTCGTTGCCTATCTGGAGTCTGGTGGGGAGCTCACCCATCAACTCTTAAACTTCTCTATAATGCTTTAATACGCAGTGTTCTTGATTATGGTTCCTACTTCTTGGAACCTTGTTATGTGGTAGGCCTTAAAAAATTAGATAGTATCCAGTCTAAAGCTCTTCGCATTGTGTCTGGGGCAATGAAATCAAGTCCGATAAACGCTTTACAGGTCGAATGCGTCGACCCACCACTTAGTTTGCGCCGTCAATTTCTATGCGATAAATATTTATTCCGGGCTCTGCAATTTAGGAACCACCCTCTCTTTTTCAAACTGCAATCTTTATCAAATCTCATAGAAAATTCCCCTTATTGGGCTCACAAAAGATTACCCTGTTTAGTTTTGAGTTTCCGCAAATTCATCTCTCTTCAAGCACCTACACATAGATCTCTTTCACTACCAATTTTTTCTGTATCTTTTGACTCTTTAATTCTATCACCTGAAATTAAATATGACCTTGATATTCCAAAGAAGTCATCTTCTGGTAACAAAAAATTTAACTGTATCCTCAATAAAAACTGGCCTGACTGGCATCATATTTATTGTGATGCTTCGAAAAAAGATAATGATGGTATTGTTGGGGTTAGTCTTTATCACCATCAATATGGTGTTGTTGAAAAAATTAAACTACCACCAGAAACATCTGTCTTTACTGGGGAATGTTATGGCATATTTAAAGCAGTAGAGTATGTACATCTTGCTAAACTTAGGAAAACCGTTATATTTATAGATTCCAAGAGTGCCTTACAGGCCTTGGAAAGATTTCCATTTAAATGTAATATTCAATATCCTGTTATTATTCAGTGTAGAGATTTGCTTTTAAAATGTAATTTATTGGGGCTCAAAATAACATTTGCTTGGATTCCAAGCCACTCTAATATTCATGGAAACGAAAAAGCTGATCAATTAGCTAAAGAGGCTATTGATGATGGAGATTTGTATCCATACAAAAACTTTTGCCACGACCTTATTGCTCTTCCCAAGAATCATTTACTTGATTCTTGGAAAATAGATTGGGAACGCAGCAGTCTAAGTAAAGGAAAATGGTATAAGGATATTCAACCTGCGGGCTTATTCGCTAACTTGAATGACAGTTGAGAATGATGATCACCGAGTATAGTTTCCAACTTTCAACTGTCAAAACTGTCATTTCGTATTCGCTAGCTTCGGTGAGGAACCGTAAAATTTCAAGATGGCGTCCGTTTCAGTGATCATCACTTTGCTAAGTCGATAGTCACTGAATGCCTATAAATAACGGAATTTGGTATTCAGTAAGCTCAGTGTTTAACATTATGACGTTTAATTGTGGATCACTCAAGTTGTCAAAATAGAAGTTAAAATCACTTTTCGACAGCAGTTATTTTATAAGTGGATAGTGATAATCACTCTTCTAAAATTCTATTTTTATTTGTTTGAGATACACAACTTGGAGCTACCTCGCTAATTTAGTAAATAGATTATGGAGAGCAAGATAGTTCTAAATATTATATGTATTATTTATACTTAATCCTCTAATTTACTATACTTACTGTGTACAACTTATGTTAGGTTTAAGTTCTTGTTTGTGCCAAATAAAGATTTGTTCTATTAGATTCTATAACCAAAGCTTGTCTGGAAGAGGTCGCTTTTGGCGATAAGTCCACCTAATTTGTACATGTTTTTACTGTATTTAGTTTCTGTATGTGTGTTTTGTGTACTACAAAGAGTGTTCTAATCTAGTATTTGATCATAAAGTACATTAATTTATCAAGGAACCTTTTTACTGTGGTAATAAAACACAAAACTAAAATACTAAATACTGATTTATTTCTTTGTTCAAATATTTCTCACAAACAATCTTCAATTTGAGCCTTCTATCCACTATCTCTGAATGCCTCAAGCGCTCTGATATGTTTCTCCTCAACAGTTATCCTCCTCTCTCCTAAGCTGCGAGCCCATTGAGGTACATCATGATTGACTGAAACAATGATAATAAAATTTAAGAACTCAACTAGAAATCCCACCCTAAGGTAGCACTCTAGACACACTTTCTTTTTGTTTTTATCATCATAATTCAACCAATTTCCATGAAATGTTTTACTTTTAATGAACACCCTTCATGATTCATTTTATCGACTAATTAATTATACTGTGTAATATTAACTAACAGATATATTTTATCATATTTTCTGAGATTAGCTTGTCTGAATAGTGCTTTCAATTTCAATCATATAATGATTATAAAAGCAAAGTTTGTATGTGTTGATGGATGGATGGATGTTTGTTACTCTTACACAGAAAAATTACTGAATGATATCCGGATCAAATTTGCAACAGACAAAGATATATTATAGGCTGGAATAACGCATAGGATTTATTTTTTATCCTGATATTCCCACGGGCACGGGAACCACGCAGTTGAAACCGCAGGCAACCACTATCATATATAAAGATGATCTATTGTTGCTTCACCTTGAGATTACAAAACATGATTCTCTCTACCAACTCATTTAAAAGTGTCAGCGTATTATCCTCTGCCTGTTCTTGAGGCTTTGCGCCGAATATCCTGCACCCTTTGCCTTGGTCTTCACTTTTAACTTCACCCAGTAAGTGTAAAAATATTATATTGGTGATTGAGAGGAACAATGATGATACCTTTTAAGGTTCATAAGAAGATCTTAATCAAAACTTACCCTACGCCACTGTTCGGGAGTTTTAGTGACTCCGTCTGCCACAGAATTCTTATTAGCTATGGACTCCCAAGTTCGCTGAGTTATTTGACTTGCCTGGGGCCCTCGCAGGGCGATGTCTTTATTGGCCTCTGCAAAAGCCAACAACATCTCAAGCTGCCTTTGCCTTTGGGAGACACGTCTGCTAGCCGGCATTCTGAAATATTGATGAAATCGTTGAATTATACATACATACAAACGCTATACAAATCTCAATGACGTATCTCATAGTAATAACTACATCAATATTATTGGTCGAAATGCAAGCAAATCTTGGTTAATTCACCCAAGAAGCAAATACATGAGTTTGTAAAATTTCAATATATCATATAGTTTTACTCACCTTGTTTAATGGATGTATTTCGTACAAAAACAAACAAACTATACGATTGAACCAACAAGACTGAATTCGGGGCATTGGTAAAATTGTAATCAATAACACAAGCAATTCAAAAAATTATTTCCAATATCCCAGCGAAGTGGATGTTTTTATCTTTTTCCCAATCTTTTTCAAGGAATATTTTGGCACTCAACATTCTTGACAACTCAAGTGGCGAACGTATAAACCGCAAAATTAACAAGTTAATGATGTCGTCATATTATTTCGTGTTGCCAAGGATATCAAATAAGTCGGGTAATAACTAGAGTAGTAACAATTTCATGTCGATAGGCACCGCTAGTTTTCGTTATTCACTGAACAATCACATGTCATAGGACTAATACTGAATACCAAATTAACGGAAAGTTCGGTTGCTCACTGAGCTCGGTGATGATCACTACAGTGTTGATCACTTTCATGTGTCAAAATTAGCGAATAAGCCTGCTGATATACCTGTTAGACCATGGTTTGCCAAAATGAAGCTTGGGAAGATTCCTACATCCAACTTAATTCGCATGAGAATTGGCCATGTCTGTGTACCTAAACATCTTTTCAGGTTTCGCATTGTAACTTCTGATTTATGTGAGTGTGGTACAGATGTAGGAGATTTAAATCATATTTTTTTTAGCTGCCCTTTGTATGACCATTCCTGTTTCTTTGAAAGCTTGAGATCCCTCCGTATTCCTTTTCCTACTTCTATAGTTTGTCTTTTGGCTATGAATAATTTTGATGTATATAATATTCTTTCTTTATTTATGACTATTAATAATATTAAAATTTAATTTGATCATTATATATCAATAATTAATTATAGTTTTAAGCATTATGATTACTCCAAACTTTCCTGATCCTATTTTCCAAATTTCCGTTCCGTTGCACTAATTCCTTTATAGTCCCATACGATTCCTTACCTTTTATTCATCGCCGTGGCTGACGCACAAACCGTGCATGCCAAAACAAGACAAAAAAAAAAAAAAAATTCTTATACATAATCTAAGAAACAATTAGATTCTTCCTAATCTGTGGATTCTTCCATGAAAGCCATAACTATGCATATAATTATTATCCCTTTTGCTGAAAACCAATTATAAATTAAAGGACAAGATACAACATTCAAACATAAATAGCTGCTTGGCCGCTTATCGTAGAGTGTTGCTGTTATAACAAAAAATGATCGCCAGAGTAGAACCTTTACTAACCGATTTTTTTTTCGATTGGCCGCCACTTTCAATTTTTTACGAAATCTTTAAACTTAAATAACTGCTTAGCCGCTTATCGTACCATGTTGTCGTCGAACCAAAAAATGATGTATTATTGGTCATCATCATCATCCATAAAATTAATATTCCAATAATTTTACGTCATCATCACATCATTTCTTTGCCTATTCATCCGAATGGATTGTTGTATGTGAAGAAAAAAAAAACATACTGTCTGTCATTCATTTCATTTTGTCAGTGGTTAGAAAATGGTGAAAAAATAATCTTTCCCATACGATACGAGCCCCCGCATTGTCAATGTAAATTGTGCTTTCAGTAAATTATATTCTCCGTGTCATTGAACATAGTAATCAAGAAACTAGTGAATTTAAAATAAGATAAATTTACCCACGCTGCAAGGTAAGTCAATTTTATTGTATTTTGTAAGATGGCGTCCTAATTTACTCCTAAGTTTTAGCTTACTTTGCTTACCCAGCGGTTCTCTCCGCGACTTCGCCCGCCATATTAACGGATAGCCCGCGCGTACAAACTTTCATTTCTTTTTATCATTCAAACCTTGTCCCGTTAATAACAAACACAACAAACAAAAAAGAAATCAATTTATTTTGGTGCATCAGTCAATCGAAGCTATGCGCGTGCCTAGAGCTAGGTAGATTTCGATGATATTTTTTATTTATTTGAATAGTGTGTGCAAAATTATATTTCATACTACTTTTCGTATCAATTTGTTGCAGATGCCGAATATAAAGTTGCAGTCATCTGATAATGAAGTGTTTCCTGTTGACATTGAAATTGCAAAATGCTCAGTCACGATAAAGACAATGTTGGAAGATCTTGGTGTCGACGATGAGGAAGAAGAAGTTGTTCCACTACCCAACGTTAATTCTGCTATTTTAAAAAAAGTTATACAGTGGGCTACATATCATAAAGATGACCCACCACTGCCAGAAGATGATGAAAATAAAGAAAAACGCACTGATGATATTTCTTCTTGGGATGCAGATTTTTTAAAAGTGGACCAAGGCACTCTTTTTGAATTGATATTAGCTGCTAATTATTTAGATATCAAAGGCTTGCTGGATGTTACATGTAAGACTGTAGCTAATATGATTAAAGGCAAGTCTCCCGAGGAAATTCGCAAAACATTCAACATCAAGAATGACTTTACTGCTGCTGAAGAGGATCAAGTTCGCAAAGAAAATGAGTGGTGTGAGGAAAAGTAGTTGATGCTACTGTGACTTTACTATAGCATAATGAAATTGATTGCTTTCTTCTAGTTTCTAATAATTTTAATTTTGTAAGTTTTTTGTATAGGTCATCCAAAAATTCGTTAACAGATATGTTAATTATTTTACTCACATAATATTGATAAATGTGTTGTGTTACTGGAGTGTTGCATAGTAAATATCATTTGATTACAGTTGAAGAGTATTACTAAAATATTGAAATTATCATTGAATAGATATAACTATGATACCTGCCAGACTTTTTAATATTTGCAATCTTTTATTATAATAATGCTACTATATTATGCTAACATGCCTGGGCAAAGCATGTTTGTATGGGTGTGGGTAACAGGTTAATTTGAAGTTCTTTGTAAAGCATATTAATACAAAAAATAAACAAAACAAATACAAAATCTCAAATGAGCTCTTAAATTGGGATAGAATCAAGATAACTGCAGCTCAATATTATGTGCTTCTCAAATAGTATTATCACTGACTTAAATATGGTTTTGTGTCCATTTAGAAATTGGATTGTTCTATTCATTTCAATGTACTTAGAATATTATTAAAACTACATAATTGAAACCAAACAATTTGTCTTAATAGGGAAAATAAGATTACTTTCTGTTTTACCTTGTGTTTTGCAGCAGCTGATAAAAAAAACGATTAGAATCAAATTTAACTATTTTATTTATTCAATTTTATTTAACTATACCTGATGATAAAGTAAAATGATGTAAATTATAACTTTGATTAAATCCACTAAGTTATGCTAAGATATGTTTCTTTTAATGAGGAATAACTGTTAGGAATGAAGAAATTATCTATGCATGTTAAAATCGGACTGTTGAATCTTCCAAGATAGGAGCCACAAGTTGCAGCACCGGTTAGTAATCCAGTAAGGAATGCTAAGGCAATCAGAATAATCAGTACACATCGCCATTTGTCTTGTTTCGACAATAAATCTTTACATATACACAGGAAGTCATATACTGATCTGAAACAATGGACAACAAAGTTTATTAGGTGGGTCCACACTGGAGCCGGCTTTTCCGGCTAAGGGTAAGCGCTCCTACGCACGCACTAGCGTTTAACCGCGGGGGCGGCAAACCGCGCGGCTAGCCGCTTTTCTGATTTAATACGCAACCGCCTGTGATTGTACGCACTTCGCGACTGGCCGCCGTCTTGTACTACTACGCACTGGCGATTTATATGGCATTTGGACATAAGTTTTGTAGTAATTCGTTGCGTGTTTCTAGCAAAGGATGAATCCAGTACCTTTTTTTTTTCTTTTTCTTTCGTTGTTTTCGGGAGTAAAAATAATAACACAAGCTATATCGACGGCATCCATTTTTCGTATATTCCCAGTCGCCCCCTCGGGGATTGCCACCGGAGGCAAATGGGAATGAAAATTCCCAGTCGCCTCCGGCGGTGACTGGGAAGTCATTGCCCCCACTTCAGTTTCGCTGTACATTGCTTGCTCCATTGTAGAGAATAAAGGAATGACGCAACTTATTCTAAATCTGCCTATAAATTGACGATATCATTCAAATAAAGTTTCCAACGTTCGGTGTAGTTATTTTACCTAATAAAATTTGTGTTTATTAGGATTATTAAAATTAAAAAAAAGGAAAAATAAAAGTACAAAGTGCATCGAAGTATTTTTTTTATTTTGATATCGATTTGTATCACAGATAATCAGACACTTATAGACAATAATTAAATTAGTAAAGTTATACAGAGTACCTAATTATTAACTTAAGAAATACGTATATATAGGTATATTGTTATAAATCACAAAAGGAATCATAACAATTAGTGTCTTATAGTTTCAAGAAAATGTCCCACTGTCATTTCTCAATGAACAAACTCGAGTTGAATTATACAAGAGTATGTATTAATCTCTAAATATTTGTGCAGCCTTTCTTTGTTTTAAAGGATTTATTTGTTTGATACTACAAGCATTGGAATATGAAGAATCTTGTCGCAAAACACTCAGTAAATGCACGAGGTTTGGATGTATCGTACCAATTTCGTGGTTAAGCTTGTTGTGCCAACCTTCTATATAATTTGTAGTTCGATGCTATATATATCGATCTTTCGCTTATATATATATATATATATATATATATATATATAAATATATATATATATTAAGCGAAAGATCGATGATAGTGACGTAACTGAATAAAAGTCTGATTTTATCTGTGATTTAATGGTACTAGAATATTTTTGTTCCAATTTTGTTAAAATTATTTAATAGTTATTTTTATCTATAGCACAAAACTGTTTATATTGTTATTGTTGGAATTATCTGTGATTCACATTTATGGCTAATTTTAAATATGAAGTATTCCAGAAAAATATTTCTTTTTAAATTTTTTTTCTATAAAATTCACAGCTCTTATTACAAAAAGTAAGCTAATCTTACATTCTAAACTTACAGCC
>OY757255.1:5953688-5993576 GCA_963584085.1 Pyrausta aurata | reverse complement strand
GAAAATATACATGAAAGCTTTATTTATTTATAGTTAGTATTAAAATTAGCAATTGGATAACGTTTTTGCTGAATAACTGTTGGTGGACAGGTTTGACAGTACCTAATCTTATTTTACATACCATAACTACCTAATTCGATGAAAGGAACAACCTTTAACTCTTACTGATTTGTAGGGTACATTACTCAGGCTTACTCGGGTCCATTTATTTGATTCGATCAACAACAATCTTTACCTAATACTTTAGGAAACAACCTTGAAAAAATTATGCTTACTGGCAAGATCGATGGCAAAAAACTGAGAGAGAGGGCAAAGAATAATAAAATTAGATGGTCTGGCCATGTCCGTTCAACATTGGATACCAAGCTAAACAGCACGTCAGTCATGGGGTCAACGTTGCCAAGGACGCACACATATAGAAGAGGAGACTATTTATCAAAGAAAAGCTTAAGAGGGACTCATGATCAACAGCAATGAGGAATATGACACGAGGAGGACTTAATCAATATAAAAAAACAATACGCTTACGTCCACCGCTGCCTCCGTAACCGCCGCCGCCGCCGCTGGACCATCCGCCGCCACCGCCGCCGCTGGACCAGCCACCGCCGCCTCCACCGAGCTTCCAACCGCCACCGCTTCCACCACTAGACCAGCCGCCGCTACCGCCGCCGAGCTTCCAGCCACCGCCGCCGCCGCCACCGCCGCTCGACCAGCCGCCGCCCCCGTAGCCGCCGCCGCCGCCGCCGCCTGACCACCCGCTACTGCCACCGCCGATAAAACCGGCGTGAACGGCTGCGGCCAGCGCTAACAAGCACACGAATACCTGGAAAATATTCTCGTCAATCAGTCTTCGAACTCAGTCTCGTCAATTCACTTCAAACTTTTATCACACGATAGCATCAGTAAAATTAATTAAGAGCACATGAATACAATTTATAGTCGTAATTATTATGACTTTTGTAAATAGAAAAAAGAAAAATATCCAGACAGCTTGCTAAATTGCAATTTCGTGGTCATCTACTAATTACTACAAAAAGCTCGCCACGGTTTAAATGAGTAACATTATGGCTAACGATTGGGGTAATTCGAATAAAGTTATTTGTTTTTTATCATCTGATGTTACCTACCTTCATGTTGAAGCTGTGCGGTATCTGCTTAGTTTGTGGTCGCTGGTGTGGCGTTATATATGTGGAGAGACACTCCCACCGCCCGCGCCCGCTCGCAGCTGCGCAGACGCAGGAGCGCGGTCGAGCGGAAGCGGTTCCGCGCGGCGATGATGTCGCAATCCATTGTCCCGAGAGCGGATTATCCCCAGCCTCTTTTCAGGGTTTTGTGGTCATAATAACACTGGTACACGCTTACCTGAATTTTAAAATTTTGAAGCATAATATACTTCGTTTCTTGACTCACGGTCAAGTGCTGGCTCTGTTTTTGTAGCTCTACATAAGGATAAATCAATGTTACAAACTAATGATCATTAATTATTCTGGCCAGAATTTTGGGCCATTTTATTTATTATTAACATCTACTAACGATTAATTTAGTATTATTATGGTAGTATGTTTTAATATAAGGTGAACACGGATCATGGTTATTATCTGTTAAGTTTAGATAGTAAGTAGTTATCGTGATACATTATGACCTCTCTTAATTTCAATAATCCTTTGATGGAAAGCATTATGCTTAAGTTTGTTTTTTTCGTAAACAATTAATATAGTTACGAATAGTAAATTATGTAAAGATTTTTTTTTAAAGTAGGAGGGTAGTAGTAATAGTAAAAAAAAGTAGGGTAGGGTGTAAAAAAAGTAGGAGCCAATTTCAAGGGGGTGGTGAAGAGTCGAGTCTAGAAAACAGGAAAATAAATCTTGAAAAAATATTTGTTTATATTTTTTTCCTGTATTCCAACTCAATTGACAAACACTCCCTTGAATTTTGGCTCGTACTTTTTTTACACCCTGTATTTAGTTTTTAATAGTATTGATGTCTTACTAGCTTTTGCCCGCGACTTCGTTCGCGTGGACTTCAGGTTCGTCCCGTCTAGTAGCGCAAAAAATGTGTTTTTTTTACGACCTCACATTAGAAACCTCAAAAATTGTAGCCTATATGTTATTCTGATGTATAAGCTATATTGTGGTAAAGTTTCATTCAAATCCATTCAGTAGTTTTTACGTGAAAGAGTAACAAACATCCATACATCCATACATCCATACATCCATACTTACAAACTTTCGCCTTTATAATAGTAGTAGGATTATGAAACTCCTGAAGTTAGTCATTTTATGATGTAACGGCCACATTTTAGTTTCAATCAATCTAGCATTGCTTTAAAAGAAGCCGCCTAAACTTTTGTAGCTCCTATAGCTCCTCCGCACGCAGTGATCTTTCCAACATAAATTAAGTAAACCTTGTACAAAGGTAAATTAGGAAAAGTTCTGAACAAGCAAGATTGTTTGTGTATCTAGATATGACAAAACACTAAGTGCTACCTAGCACATAATTACACGTGTTAGTGATGGCACATAATTTGCCTAGCATTAGCACAATAGCATTGTGTATAAATGTGCGCGGGAGTCGCGAGCCGGAGCTGGTACGTGAAGTAACCTCCTGCCCGCGAATCTCCGTGAACATTGGGCAATTGTGACTTTGGAGATGCTCCGATAACCGCGCGGTAAACATTACCTCGTGAACTTAATTCTCTTGTTCCATAACTCGCAAACGTTCTCAAATTCATATTTATTGTTAGTTTATGATGCTACGATTGCCAGTATTTTAACCATAGGATAGGCTATTTGTATAATAAATGGAATCAGGCGTTCCTTTGCAGAAATCCATCAATAAGTTGAACGTTTAACTATTTTGCCTTCGCTAAGCGACGCCGGCTTAGGCACCAAACCTAGTTATTTTACACTGTGGTGTTGGGTACTAACAATTGCATTAGCGTGTCGCATCATTCGCATGCATATAGGAGGGCGGGCGGTGCATCCTGCATTTGCCTGAACTATAACGGTCCGTGTGGTTGGGTGCCTGCGCCGGCGTCGCTCAATTCACTTACAAATACTTAAGTAAACAATGTGCAAGAGTACTAATTTCAAAGCTTTGCTCGACTTATCGCGAGTTCTCGCGTACCCATTCGTAATGTAACATATTGATGTAGATAGGTTTCTTAATTACATCTTTCATAAATGTCGCTAATTAATGGGAAGACGACCTAAATTTGTAATATTATGTAGGTACTTAGTATTTTGAGACCTATAAACGGTCCTGTCGTTATCGTATTGTATATCGTGTTTGTTATCTTATCTACATAGATATATTTTTGCTTGCCAATCCAATGATCCTCACTGATGCCCATCAATTTAAATTTATATCTGCACAAACAAAGCAAATGATGTTCCTAATAAGTAGGAATTGCTGCAGTCATCGTCAAATAAACTGACAGAGACAGAATGATGATATAATCCAGGGTAAGCGTAATCCTGGGTTAAATCATCAGGCGCAAGTGGGACTTGAAAAGCTATAGGCTTTTCTCGATGCACGTTCATTATGAACCATGAACCAAGTAGTTTGTACGTTTCTGGTGGAACCGATCGTTAGCCTTATTCCAAGGAAGATACAAAGTTGCTGATTAATAAAACAGATTTGAATTTATTTTGAACGAGTGCATTTAAGATCCGTTCGATGCGTGAAGGTCACTGAAGTGTGTAAACGGTAATTATACGCGCATGCGCAGCATCCGAACAATAAATTAGCTTATGTGGCAATTTGCTCAACTTTGATGGATGTACGACTATGAGGTCATGCATTTTGATTTTATTTTGATAACTTTGTTCCACTGGTTGAATTAGGGTTTAATTGCCTATCTGAGCTGGCCAAGGGCTAAAGGAGACCTTATGATTGGCTTGCATTGTATTTCAGTGCTATTCTATAACTTTTAACTACTAACTAACTCAAGAAAAATTGGTATATTTTACAAAAACAAAATGTTTTCCCTCACTTAGGGCAGTCAGAGTAAAGTGAATAACGATTACTAAAAACAAGGTATTAAAACAAAAATTGAAAGTCTGATTACTAGCGTTCTAAACTCTGTTTGTTTTGCAATTCTCAGCATTGGGATTTTATCTGAACTTATTCGTTAGATAAAATAATATTTTTTCCACGGTGCAATTTATAAATATTTATTGTTGTTTCTACACTCAAGAGCCAAATTAGTCATTTAGTAGCGTCCGCGTCATGGAAAAAAACTTCAAGTCAATTGATCCTTGTCGGACGGTTAACTAACTTTACTTCTGTTTTTAATTACTTATTTAACATTTGGGCACTAAAAAGTATTCTACCTGGCAAGTTTTAATTAATCGATGCGCGCGCGACGATGATTGACTTCATTGATCATCCGCTAACGCGTTGATGTCTTTTACATGCGCCTGCGCTTCTTACACGTAAGCGCGCCGTAGCGCAGTTACACGATAATTTATTTATTTACGGGTATGTTTCAGTCAATCATTTATTTTATATTTACGGTTTTTAGTTTATGGCATAGGGTATTCATTGAGTTACTGTAGGTTTTTGGTTTTGGGCCGTTCGTTACCAAACAAAGGTATGATCACTGCTGAACCGTTGTTTTAATTGTAATGTCCACTCCAATCTTTTAGACAGCTTGATAAAGGAAAAAAACATTTCTTAGTAGCCTATATCTACAAATTTATATATTGTATATGTGTTCTCTTATTATTGTCAATGATGGTGAATATCCCAACATGCTCAATAAATCCTGATATTAATGATTTTCGAACACGGGTGCTCTAAATCTAATGTAAGATTAAGTAGTTAGGATGTAAACAAATGTCGGTTTTATAGTTCCGTATATTGCGTCGGCTCGAAATTATGAAATAAAAAGCAAACAACAGTAATGTCCCGCCCGAAAAACGGAGCGAGTGCAAGTTGAAAGCTTCATCGCATATCGTCATATTCGGCAAATCGACAGTCCATCCCGCAGCATTATGCAACGACCTCTTACCTCGCCACCTAATGCACAGCTGCCATTATGACAAATTGGTTGGGCAGGACAGCTCTAAATGTTGCAGTCATTACACCATTGATACGATAGAGTAGAGATCTTTATTATATACAAAAATGGGTCTTTATTTCTCCATACCCTTATCCGTACTTTGAGGGTGACACTAGTGACACTGGACCGATTTCATTCATCTCTTCACATTTTGAGAAATAACTGTTGTCGCAGAAAACAAACTAAGTACACAAATATTGGACAACATCATAATCATTACTCTAATCCTAGTGTAAGTAGCTAACTAGCTAAAACATGTATTATGAAAATGACTAGAACGGGAATCGAACCCGGGCCTTTATAAATGGCGACACCTTGAAAACAGGCGGGAAATGGTAAATGCAGTAATCTTTTTTAGAGTCAACAATAGAAAATACGTAATCAGGATTGTCTAGTCTCAAAAGACCCTTCAAAATGTTTTATCAGCATAACATCACTTTTAATGAGCATTTCGGACTGGAAAACGATGCATTAATACTTAAATAAGACATTATTTTTAATTTTTTGTACCTAAACTTATTTAAGCTTTATTCAGTCCTCATAGAATACTAGACTAATAGTTACTCTTGATAACTTTTGTTCTAATTCTCACGTTTATTGAATAATAAAGACTAGACGATGCAAATCTAGATACATACTATGTATTTTTAAAGTAAGTGCGCGTTACAAAACGTTGCACAAATGCAATTATAAAGTCATTGCATCTGCTTAATCGCTTTTGTGAGTTTTTATGAGTTCGCCAAATTGAGCAATGGTCATGTAAGCAGAGCATCAGCTACCGTCTACTTGTTCATGAAGTCCATTATTATTGCGCAGAGTTTATGAACCGAATTACCCAGAGTTATTGCAAAATCAAATAAGTAAGACTTTTTCGCCACTCGTGTAAAAAAGCCGGTGGAAGAGGTGGGTGTATTTTTTCATCATCATTCCGGAGTCTTGAGAAAGGAAATCTATGTAGGTACTTATATCATTTTTCATTTTCTTTCAGCACTAAGAACCACTACTAACCTTTGCAACTACCAGGTTGCCTGCTTATTAAAAAAAAGTTAAAGATAGACGGTCATTCTAGTTAAAGGGATAACCTACTTAATAGTTGTTGTTGGGTGGATGCACATTCGGTAGCTGATTTAGTCAACAGTGTAAATTAAAGTCATTAATTGCCCTTCTTAGTAGTATTATTATTTAATAAGCGGTACTTAATAATGACATAATCCGCGTCTTTCCACTCTACGTTGGAACTAACATGTAGGTAAACATATCCTGCGCAAAGTAGTCAACGTTCGTAAAATTGCGCAAAGCCCATATACGGTGTAGTTTTGTTCACGGGTACGGCAGATCATGCATAAAGCAACTGTTCCACTGCTTGCCACTGAACCTAGAGCTCCATTACTCCATTAGACACAAATACTTACCTAAGAAAAAGTTGAGTACCCAGTTCTCATAGTTTTTACAAGTCTTCGGTGAGGTATGTAAATGTAGAGCAAATTTATCGTCTACGTCATATGCATGAATAATACATAATATAATAACCCTTAGAAATATCGGATAACTATTATTAACATTATTATTTTTAAAATTTTCTGAACATCTTGACTTGTTCCTTATCATTCCACAAAGTTTACATTAATAAATAACTTACCTATAGTATGATGTGCAATAAAGAGTTATATTATCGAGAAAACTTAATTCAGGTCTATTAAATATATCCTTAATAATAAAGTAAGAATAGTTTCCTTACTAGTTGGAACGCAGCTTTTGCACAGAAGACGCGCGGTAAGGTGTGCCCAATCTCAGAACAGTAAATTTAGCAGACAGCAGTGAGTACATAATACTACCCACATTTAGACATGTTAAGTACCTCTACGTACCTACCGAGTATCATAGGCGATATACGAGACACCGTCTTGAGCGCGCCCTGAATACTTATTAAATGTAATTTGGTTGGTCACAACAAACCTTATTAGTAGTTTTGAGATCTCATGATTACTTATTATGTAACATATTGTGCTTTATCAATAATACTTAAACCGTAATGTTTAAAGCTCAGCTAATCTGATGAAGGTATAGATATGGCATGTTGGACACCGATGGCCCTATGTCAACCTTTTTGTACTTGTCTAAGTTGTTATACTTTTTTGATACATGTTTTTATTTTTTTAGTTGGTTAGTTATAGTTTATGATTGACAAAGGAAAATACAGTAAAGACTTAAAAGTTCAGTCTTTTACCTTTTTATGTGATCAAATAGCATTTGTTTACACTTAAATAATACTCTCATTAGATTGAGGCAGCCGCAGATTGAGCAGCAGCAGAGGTATCTTTCTATCCAAACCCCATATACCCCACCTATAAGTAATATGGGGGCTCGTCTATACAGAGCGTTTGCCTTGATTGATTGACAGGATTTAAAGTAAGTAGTATAATAAGTACGGAACTTTATATAGGAACTCTGAAGCACATTTCAGGTCCAATCAACGAGGAGATTCGTTGTATGGAGACATCCGAATAATTCTCCCGTCGTTGAAACTTGGCACATAGTGAAAATAAGTAATACAGATTATAGATATACAATAATCCAATGATTTTTTTTACGAGAAGTTAGGTATTGATACCTAAACATGGAAATCGTTTATAACTCTCTGTGAAAAAATTCTCAGTCTGAAATTGTTGGTGTATACGTATGTATGTATAAGTTAGAATAGGTAAGAATAAGAATCCAATATTTTTTCGATTTCCGAGATACTCAAAATTAAACTTTTTGCATTTTGCTCTATAACTTCTACCGAAAAAATTCTCTGGTCATTTTTGTTTCTTAATATGGTTTTATTTACGTATATAAGTAGCTTTAATAAGTTATCCAAAACATTTTCCGTTACAATATTACAATTCTTATTATTACTTAATTATGGCTCGTGAATAATTGCTCAGGCAAATTAAATGCGTTTCTTAGTTAGGGGTCGCTCTATTGCAGTAGATTCTTCAATAATCCAATTAAAATTCCACTAAATACCAAGTTTTTAAAATATCAATAACGCGTAATAGTGAATATTCCGCCGCTTAGAACCGACCGGGCGCGCGGCAGTGCAGTGGTGCGTGTGCTCATATCTACGAGTAAAACGTACTGCAGTCAGTCTATCTGTATAAAAAAAATTATGCAAGTGTTTGTAGGTAATGGCTGTCACCCGCGATAGCCCAGCAGCTAACTTAGGTGGTCTTGGAACTTGGGCACACGGGTTCTAATCCCAGTGCATCACATCGTATGTTATTTATTTGTATGTATGTTCTTATGAGTTCTTTTTACTTTTTTAAACAATTTATTGTGTTTTTGCAGTGATTATTTGCCAGTCGAATTCAGTCCTTATATGTTAGGACGTAAGGCTTATTTTGGCGGACGACTGACAGCGGAGTCTGGAACGCGGCGTGTGTTTATTGCGATTTCTGTCGGGCGAAAGTAGTTCTGATTTTCATAAGCGGAACGCTTGTAGTCGGCTGTGATGGATGATTGACGATTCTAGAATGCCGTCTATTGTATTTCGGCGCCCGCGCACTCCATAGCTATCGTATAACTATAGTATACTATTATTCAATTATTGTGACGATATTTAGCGCGCGGTCCTTAAAAGTCATTCTGTACAAAGAAAGACATTTCAGTTTTCGTTCATCTCAGTTACCTACTTGACCAATCAGAGGACAACGACTCAACGCAATATAATAATTACGTGAAGAGTTTAACGAGAAATGAAATGAAAAGATGGACCAAGAAATAAGTAAACGGTGGAAAAGCAAAAGGCTTAAGCGACACTTTGACAGATATTGGTCTTAACTTAGTTGTATTCAGCAAGTTTTTCTGCGTCGTTTGAGCTGGGTTTGGTGTAAATCAGGATTGTTGTAAAATATGATAATAGAATTTATCGGAGCATAATGAATGAATGAATGAATGACTTTCTTTATATCGGACAATAATATATGAACAATTAAAATTACAAATGATGAATATCAATTAAAAATTACATTTGATAAAATAAAATTAAAGCACGATTTTTTTTCTATTATAATCTAGGTAGAACATACATTAACCAATGGAAATTAAAATACTGCTGGTTCCTCCCCCGCAATCTGCATAAGCAAGAAGCCTTTGTACTTTAGGCGTTGCAGAAACAGCATCCTAAAGGCTTTATTGAATGTCACTTTAAGTGCCTTTAGCGCCTATTGCGTATAGCTGACCCAGAGGGAGTCCGAGTAGAACAACTGGCAGTGTTTGAGGTTAAGACCTCCGTATGTGTTTTTGACATTTAGAATAGATTTGAAATTCTTTTAGAGAAGAAGAAATGACAGAAAAACATTCATGGTCAGATTGATTCCCGATTTCCGATTAGTTATCTGTTTACATTGTTTCTTAGTAAAGTGAATATTTAATCAGTACCTACCTATTTTTTATTCCAAATTATTTAATCTGCAAGTAAGAACAGGCAGTATGCTTTAAGGAGTGTTAACTTAACTTCATTACTACATCAAGCAGACCTCCGGGCCAGCATATTACTCCGTAATGCCAAGGCGTATTTAAAAAAAAAATAGAATAAGCGACATCAAAATCTACTAATTAATAATAAATATTGTTGGTTTTTTAATTATCTTGTTGTATTTATAATTAAATTTATTTTATATCTGGTTCAAGTGATTAAACTAGATTGGTTGCACCCGCAATAAATTAAATACGAATAAATCATTGTTTATGTTTGTTTAGTTTACAGTTCTCATATTATTTACTTTGTTACTTAAACACCTCACAAAATATTAAAGTAAACAAATTAAACGTAACACAATAAACTGATTTTTGCGTTTTTTGTCTAAAATCTGGCAAAGGTTGGGTGGGGCATACTTGCAGCACCCGCGACAGCAGTTTGATTTTTCCTCTTAGCTATTGACAAAAAACGCAAATTTTTTTCATTATGTTACGTTTAACACGTTCGCTACAATATAAGGCTTAAAAACCCGATGCATGTATTCCCACTCTGCGGAAGCAAGAAACAGTAAACTTCCCCTGGTGCGGCGGCTGTGTAAGTAGCATTTCTGTATGTTCAAAAGAGACAAGTATAAGTTGTTTGCCTGATCTCTCTCCAGTCGTGTCAGATTGCTTTCCCATCGGGCTATGAGAGTGAAAGGAATAAGTGCACCTGTGTTTGCGCACACACTTGTGCACTATAATATGTCCCGCGCAGTCGGTTAGTCGTTGTGACTGGCCACCGTAGTCGAAATCGGCTAGGGAGACTATTATTATTATGTAGGAAATTATAATTACTGCGTTGTATGCTTTTATTAAAAAACTTATCTCTTTGTTTTTTAAATAAATTACACTAAAATATTATTACGATAACTTATTAAGTATAAGTATATTTCCCAACACTAATACTTATTGAAATAAACCAATAATTCGGTGCGGTTTCGGGTTATAAGAAATTATCGCGGGTGCAACCAGTCTAGTTTAATCACTTGAACCAAATATAAAATAAATTTAATTATAAATACAACAAGAAAATTAGAAAACCAACAATATTTATTATTAATTAGTAGACTTTTGGTGTCGCTTATTATATATTTTTTTTAAATACGCCTTGGCATTCCGGAGTAATATGCTAGCCCGGAAGTTTGCTCGATGTAGTAATGAAGTTAAGTTAACTCTCCATAAAGCATACTGCCTGTTCTTACTTGCAGATTGAATAATTTGGAATTAAAAATAGGTAGGTACTGATTAAATATTCACTTTATTAACCCTAGAAAGATAATCATGTTGGGAGGTACGTAAAAGATAATCATGCGCCTCTTGAGCGCATATTATGTTTAGGTCTATGTGTAATCTGAAATGCTTTTTTATTCGGGAACAAACTAGTTTATTATTAAGTTTATGCCTTATAGAAGTAATTGAAGTCGAAATTTTTGTTATGATTCTGTCAAAAAATATCAGTTTTCTTTTAATAGGACATAAGTTCTCAATGAGACATCTAAATAGCAAGTAATGCTTAATTTTACTAAACATTAATATTAAAAAATAAAAAAAATATCTGTAAGACTAGTACTTGTATACTAAATGCAGTCGGCACACACATCTTTTTTGTGTTCTCCACAGATGCATTTCTTGCATTTAGCGCAAGTAATTTTTGACATCCGCCTTTTTTAGATGTACATAGGTCACAGTATTGCCTTTTTTTAGCTCCGGTTCATCTAGTACATCTTCAGCTTCTTTTTTACTTGATTTTGGTAATGCAGCTTCTATAGCGGTACGGGCAGATCGTTTTAGAGTAGGTATGAGCAACCTGCTATTCATCCAGGGTTTTGTGAGTTGAGTGTTCAACTTTTTCATAAATTGTCTACGATTTAACGGCTTTTGTTTCTTGGTTGTCATATTATGGTGGTAAATGACGTAAGAATTGACAAAAGCCATATTTAGTATCCCATAAAACATTGCCATAGGCCATCGATTAGTTTTACGTGAGCAAGACATAGAAGAACACATTTGGTCAAAGCTGTCAACGCCGCCTTTAGTTTGGTTGTAATTCATCACTATTTCTGGCTTTCCTGAGGATGAATTTACAGACCCCGGCTCATCACATGAAGACAGTAGATAAACCATCTTTGAAGGCTTCGGTTTATAAGATACCAGTGTCAAAGGGCCATCGTAGCAAAACATAGAAGTGCCAACTGGTCGAGACTGTGTATTTTTTAACTCTTCAGGTATCTCTCGTTTATTTGATCTTATAGTTCCCACAAGTGTAAGATTGTATGGTTGGAGGAGAAGAGACTTTGCTAGCGGAACGGACGTGAACCAATTATCACATGTGATGTTTTGATTAGAGCCATGTACACTGCGGGATAATTCTTTTACGTAGAACTCCCCTTGTATCAATCCATTAGTTTTAGTGGCTCTACCTATGTATTGCATAGCATCGATTATGTACTTTGAGCCAGCATCGCACATCATAGGTATTTTTATGCCATACTTATTTGGCTTATTCGGTATGTACATCCTTAATGGGCAACGACCACGAAACCCTAGTAATTGTTCATCAATAGTTAGGTGTTCTCCAGGAGTATAATTTATTCTACACTGAGTTATGAACAGTTCCCAAACTTTCCTGATGGGTATAAAAAGGATCTTCTTGACGCAGAGCTGGTCGTAAACTTTTATCATCCATCCTCAGACATCTTATGAGATAATCAAATCTATCTCGACTCATAGCCGCAACGTATTTTGACCCTGAACATGAGGTATCAAATAGCTCATCAGAAGAAAGACCGTTATCTTTCATCGCAGCAGTGAATACCAACACACCAAGCAAAGCTCGTATTTATTCTACACATGTGTTGGAAAACGTTGCCCTGGTCATATTTTCGCGCCGTTTGTTGGATATTTCATTGTTTGTCCATTTGACGACCTCATTGATAATTTCTTCCGTTATAAAAAGATCAAAACATAGTTTAGGATCTACAATATTCCTACACATCCTTGTAGGACCTCTTGTAGAACGAACAATATTTATCGCCGATGTCCTGGCTAGTTGCTCGCCCTTTGTCGTAGTCCAACAATGTTTGTTTTTACCTTTGAGCACTCTCTTACTCGGTATAATAATCCGCGTGTCATGTCTGGGTGGAACAGCAACCGCAGGACGCTCAGAAGATCCAGAAGGTGAGGGATCGGAAATTTCGTTTACAAATGTTGCACTTACATTTTGAAGTTTCGTTACTAATTGAGTACTAGAGAATAACCTTCTTCCTCGTCGCTCTGAACGTCGTCCTCACTCAAATGATCCTCCTCTTCATGATCACTGTCCTCGTCTGCAACCTGGATGTCGTCATCATCTTCCTCATACAGCGCATTTGTTATGTCCTCCTCGTCCAAGTATCTATTTCGTGCCATGATTTTCAGACCCTAAAACATATAATAAAGCTATAAATCATGATATAAATAGCTACTAATTAAACGTTATGTATACCGCCAAAAGTTATGTATACACAAAAGATAATCATGCGCTCCTCGAGCGCAACACCTACCGAAAGCAGCCAAACCAAAATACTTACCGGTGAAACGCGAACGCCCCGCTGTAGCACTCGGCGACCACTGAGATTACCTGCCGTGGCGAGATCGAGAGCGCACTTTTTAGAAAGAGACAGCGATATATGTATTTTGCGTGCGCCTCAGAGGTGCATATTATCTTTCTAGGGTTAAGAAACAATGTAAACAGATAACTAATCGGAAATCGGGAATCAATCTGACTATGAATGTTTTTCTGTCATTTCTTCTTCTCTAAAAGAATTTCAAATCTATGCTAAATGTCAAAACTACATACGGAGGTCTTAACCTCAAACACTGCCAGTTGTTCTACACGGGCTCCCTCTGGGTCAGCTATACGCAAAAGGCGCTAAAGGCACTTAAAGTGACATTCAATAAAGCCATTAGAAGATGCAGATTGCGGGGTAGGAACCAACAGTATTTTGATTTCCATTGAATCTATAGGTAATGGGACAGTCATATTTTTCATTAATCAGATCGTTAATGTATGTTCTACCAAGATTTTAATAGAAAAAAAATCATGCTTTAATTTTATTTTATCAAATGTAATTTTTAATTGATATTTCTATGAATATATTTTACAACAATCCTGATTTACACCAAACCCAGCTCAAACGACGCAGAAAATCTTGCTGAATACAACTAAGTTAAGACCAATATCTGTCAAAGTGTCGCTTAAGCCTTTTGCTTTTCCACCGTCGTTTACTTATTTCTTGGTCCATCTTTTCATTTCATTTCTCGTTAAACTCTTCACGTAATTATTATATTGCGTTGAGTCGTTGTCCTCTGATTGGTCAAGTAGGTAACTGAGATGAACGAAAACTGAAATGTCTTTCTTTGTACAGAATGACTTTTAAGGACCGCGCGCTAAATATCGTCACAATAATTGAATAATAGTATACTATAGTTATACGATAGCATGGAGTGCGCGGGCGCCGAAATACAATAGACGGCATTCTAGAATCCTCAATCATCCATCACAGCCGACTACAAGCCTTCCGCTTATGAAAATAAGAACTACTTTCGCCCGACAGAAATCGCAATAAACACACGCCGCGTTCCAGACTCCGCTGTCAGTCGTCCGCCAAAATAAGCCTTACGCCCTAGCATATAAGGACTGAATTCGACTGGCAAATAATCACTGCAAAAACACAATAAATTGTTTAAAAAAGTAAAAAGAACTCATAAGAACATACATACAAATAAATAACATACGATGTGATGCACTGGGATTAGAACCCGTGTGCCCAAGTTCCAAGACCACCTAAGTTAGCTGCTGGGCTATCGCGGGTGACAGCCATTACCTACAAACACTTGCATAATTTTTTTATACAGATAGACTGACTGCAGTACGTTTTACTCGTAGATATGAGCACACGCACCACTGCACTGCCGCGCGCCCGGTCGGTTCTAAGTGGCGGAATATTCACTATTCTATTACGCGTTATTGATATTTTAAAAACTTGGTATTTAGTGGAATTTTAATTGGATTATTGAAAAATCTACTGCAATAGAGCGACCCCTAACTAAGAAACGCATTTAATTTGCCTGAGCAATTATTCACGAGCCATAATTAAGTAATAATAAGAATTGTAATATTGTAACGGAAAATGTTTTGGATAACTTATTAAAGCTACTTATATACGTAAATAAAACCATATTAAAAAACAAAAATGACCAGAGAATTTTTTCGGTAGAAGTTATAGAGCAAAATGCTAAAAGTTTAATTTTGAGTATCTCGGAAATCGAAAAAATATTGGATTCTTATTCTTACCTATTCTAACTTATACATACATACGTATACACCAACAATTTCAGACTGAGAATTTTTTCACAGAGAGTTATAAACGATTTCCATGTTTAGGTATAAATACCTAACTTCTCGTGAAAAAAATCTTTGGATTATTGTATATCTATAATCTGTATTACTTATTTTCACTATGTGCCAAGTTTCAACGACGGAAGAATTATTCGGGTGACAAAAGCTTCATTGATTGGACTATATGTATATTAAGCAAAGCCAACCCTTAGCCATCCAAATAAATGCCTTTTAAGCAGTTTAAATATGATAAATGACACGTGCTCGACTGTCAGTATATTAAAGGTATAGCGCAAATTCAAAGGAACCGAATCAAAATCCATTTACAAGCTTCAAAGTCATTTAGTTGAACAGGAAATTACGGCGTTGTTGTAGCTCCTACTTATACAGAAGTACCGCACAAACACTTGAATGTTCGCGTTGACGCTGGCTTCCGATTCGATGATAAAGTCTCTGAAGAATGTCTTGTTTTGGACGAATATTTGAAAATTAGGAAATTAAGCGAAGCTGGTGGCTGAAAGGTGCGGAAACGCGGTGTCGCGGCGCCCGCCGCCGCCCGCTTACTCTGTATTCCCGGCTTCAATATTTTGACTAACCCTCAAATTAAATTACAAAAACATAAATATACACAAATAATTGTAAAGATTCTTGTTTCAAGTACGCACGAAAATCATCAACACACGGGTGCTTTTAAAATTTAAAAAAACCTGATGACTGCCAATATCGCAACGGTTTCTCTCATATAACAAAAGAAGTGAGATCTTACTGGCGACCAAGAACTAGGTCCATGTATGCACAGCATGGTGATGCATATCGTTCTTCGGTTGCTTAAAATTATATTTTATGTTATTTTCTACTCAGTAATTAAGGCAAGGTGGCAAGTTTTTTTGCCCTTAAATATTAATTTTAGAGTCTATTTTTCCGGATCTTGTGAGTACTTACTTATCTGTTTTACAACTCACTGGTATCTACGAGCTTTATTGTTTAATTAACTGTGACTGTCATATTCAGGTAGTAAATAAATCACGTTTCTCATTTAGTGTGGATAGATGTTTAAATGTTATGTAATTAAAAGCAGAAAAGAAACGTGTTATATTTATAGGTATTATTGTTGATCGAGTGCTCGCGAAGACAGGGGGTGGTCGCCCGGGGGAGCGGGAGATCACTCGCCCGTGCTTTAATTGCTTTTCACTTAGCAACCGCTCATGAACAGAGAACGCTCGTGAAAATGAAGAAAAAATCATTACATCAACATCTTTTAGAGATTGCCCAGATTTAGGACGTTCGGCGAGACAGCGACCTTCTTATATAACGCTTTCCTCTTTCTTGTTTTTCCAGCGCGCCTCATTTCCGGAAGGGGGTCGCGAGGCGGCGCGGGCGCGGGTGGCGAGGGGCCTAAGTAATTTCGCTTAAGAACTCTAAACGTAATTAGTGTAGGGCGTGCAAAGGGAAGGGCTTGAAACTTGGAGAGGGTTGCGTCCCGCGTCCCGCGCCGCTGCGCTGCCTGAATATTTGATCGCTCGTCTCGCGATAATATTTGCCGGAGGAGGTTTCCGTAAACACGAGCACATTTCCCTACCTAAGTACTTACTTGTACTTTCCTTCATCCCACTTTTCAAAGCTGACGCGCGCTTTTAATTGGACTCGGTGTTATTTATAATAAGTAGACTCGTGATAGAATTAAAATCGTTCGCTACGACGCTCCCGAATAGGTGCCTACACAAAATGTTTTATAATGTTATTAAGTTTTTGACGATTTTTCCTTTCAAGAAAATCCTCTTTATAAGACTTCAAACACATTTACAGCGTCTTTTGCTTTGACAGACGTGATGAATATTATTAATTTTCTTTTTATTTTCGTCTCATAAAGTGCCTTGAGATATTTATCTTTTGTGGGTATCGGTTTTTATTGGCACCGGCTTAAAATTATAACGAACTCATTTACGTTGCTACGGCAAACAACATAGAGTCAGTTTTTAAAGTATCCAGTGTAGTATATAGTGTCTGTGTGTCACGATGTCTATATTGCTATTCCCTCTTAGTACTTTAACTATAAAGCTCTAATTCTAAGCACTGAGTAGTGTAAGATGATCAGTCTCTATTATTAAGTTGCTTACTTATTACCGACTTTTTTACATAATTGTGCACGCTTCTTTAGCATAAGATGGGAATTTATTTGATAGCCTAAAGAAGCAAAGGCAATAATTTACAAATTCAAAAGGCCTGTGAAACAAGAGAGGGAATTAGAATTTGTAATTAGTCGGGAGCTCCGCGCGGCTACTCCTACGACATTTGATTAGCAATTATGGTAATTTGACTTAGAGCAGGGTAAGATTTCTTCTAATTTGTTAGTTAAATTATTATCGCGACTGCCAGGACACATAAAATTTATTCCTTTATTCAAATAAGCTTCTTAATTGCGACCAATTTTACATACCATTCATACTTGTGTAGCTAATAATCGGCTAATTAGCAGGCATTCGTAATGTAATGACTATGTCTCATGAAATATTAACGGAAAACTGGACTCGTTGAATATGATTATCCCCATAATTAGAAACCGGTAGACGCGGTATAAGCATTCTTCCACCTACCTTTGTCTGTATGTAGGACGACCACGGTTTTGGTGGGTATGAAAGCCACACACACACACACACACACACACACACACACACATGACATGACATCCACTGTGAAATGTTATCAAGGCCTGTTAACAAACTTAACTTAAATTAATCGATATAAGACTCGATATCATCACTGTCGCAATGGTCACCCATCTTAACTTGCCCGTATTAGTTATGGTGGGATGATATTGATTTTATTTATTTATTTCATAAGAACTACCTTACGTAGTGTTTACTGATCTTGGTGTCACTGGATATTGTGTTTATTGTGACACTACATATTTGAGTTGGACACTTGAGAGCAAAATCAATATAATAGGGAGGTAATCAAATTAGGCTCGTTTATACAGTAAAAACAAACTATGACGTAACTTGCTACCAATAACTGGTACCCGCCGATAGCGTAAAAGGTAATGGTATGTATGTAATGAATGATTGCACCTATAAAATAAGGAACTTATAACTAAAGCCTTTGATTGCGGCTTCTTTTGGTTATGCTCAAATTTATTTGCACGGACCTTTTGTAAGAGCTTGCTGTGAATGACTTTTGTTTATACACTTTTTTGTGAGAATTATAGTAGTAACACCACAACACAACTAAATCAAAAATAATTAACACACGGGATTTAATGCAACGACAATTATTTATAAGGTAAACATCGTATTTACCTTCCCGACGTTTCGACTCGGTTACACGAGTCATGGTCCCGTTAATTATTTTAGTACAAAATGCAACAAAGTTTTTAATCATATACAACTAAATCTGTATAGAAAACGGAAAACACCGAAATACATACATAAAAAGTCAATGCAATTCTGACACATAATACAAACGTGCTAGATTAATCGTTTAATTAAAAAAAGTAGTGTGCTGAGAAACAATAATACTTCGCCTGGATAATGCCGCGTTGCCTGGGGTGACATGCGGGCGCAAAAAGTGCGTGCCGTCAGCCGAGCTGCGAGAAGCGAGTTTTTGCCTCCGCACTCCGCGGTGCAATTTAATTATCGGAGCGAGCTCCCGCGCTTTACCCTTTTGTATCTTAACCCCCGGATGAAAAAATACTCTCCCATAAAATAGAGGACGGGTACGAAAAAAAGGAGCGTATGCAAATTCAGGATAAAATATAGCCCGTAAATGCCACCGTTTCTAAAAGAATATTAGAGACGTTTTTCAGTGGGTGGATGGGGGTGCTACTTTATACTTTGTCTCCTCGCGCTAAGTACTGCAGCGCCGGGTGTCCGCGGCGGAATCCGCCTTAATTTGCGACTGTTGTTCAACAATAAATCAACGTGCACGCTCGCTTCCAATATGCCCTTGGAGATAAATTTTACAATTGCTTTGTATACTTCATAAAGTTACGATACGATAAGATACTTTGTAATGTCGGACAATTGAGTAGATTCATATTTTTGCACATCTGTTTTGGACAATCAATTTAACTTTCATTTCTTTAACACCTTTTGAGTAACTTGAACTCTTGTTACTTTGAGAAATACTTTTTATTGATTAGAAAATAATCTATATCTGCTAGAGATATGTATGGAGGTGTTGGTTAGTTATCATCAAGTAATAAGGTAAAAAGTCGATAGCAAATACGAATTACAGTATATTAATATGAAATTAGATTTGTAATTACAGAGCATTTAGTCGTGTGGCAAGATTGGAAGGTTTTTTCGAAAAGTAACGAGGGGTCACCTGAAGAGGAATGAGTTAATAGGCGTTTTAATTATTGAGGACGCGGCTCGGCCGGGCAGTAGCCGGGCCGCCGGGCAGCGGCACAGAAAGAGACAACATCAAATATTTAGCGCGTAATGCCGGCCGCTCTCTCGCTTGTAATTAAAGCGTCCTTTCCTTTTTTCAGCGGCCTGATACAATATTCAGCATGAGAAGGAAGCGCTTCGGTGGCGGGGTGGCGCCTCCATTGTATTCGCTAAGGAAGATAAATTAAAAAATATAATTACAAGGCGGCCGCCATAATTCTCGGCAGGCGGGTTGTGGGGGGGGCGGGCGCGGTGGGGATAGTGGAGGAGCGGGCGCTCCCGGAGGAGGCTTCTTAAATATTTGGGGATAGCGCGTACCTACGCATTACGTAAATTAATGACACGGATTCGAGGAAGGATGGCGCCCGCCCGCGCCCGCGTCTCCGACCCGTTGTTTGTTTTGTTTTAATGTGCGTTGTTAACGACGTTATTAGACGCAAATTATAATACGAGAACCTCTCCGCTGCCGAGAAGCCCCTCGGTCCGAGCTGATTGGACTAATGACTCCTTTTATACGCATTATTATTGTGCGAATCCGACTTACCGACCTCCGTTGATTCCCTCAATTTATATCTTCTACGAAAAATAACAGTCATTTATTAAGAGTTTACTTATTATTTCTGGGAATTATTCGTCATACTTTACAGTCCCTTTTGTTTGTCTAATGGATGGATATTGTATTAAATTGGCGTTAACTAAGTAATGTCATTATTATAATTACACTGCTTAGTGAAAGAAAGTATGGATATAAATTGGAATGAGCATTAATGGTAGGTACCTACTTAAAGATTTCTATAATTACCCATCTAACTTGACTTTAATCTAAGAGATGCATGATAATGTGATGCTACGTCAAATACTACAATCGTAAGTTGTTAGCGGAGCGCGCATGCCCCACATGTTCAACAAGTGGCCGCATGTGCCGGTATAGCGCCCGCTCTACATACAACCACACTAACCTTCCAGCCAACACATGCTTAGCCGCGGATTCTCTAGATATCCGGTCAATGTACAAGTAATCTACCCGAATAGGTGTTACTAGAAACAAGTGATTTACGTTTGGACTCTATTCACAAAAGGCTAGTTTCCACTAAGAACAAATCACAATTAATTATGGTTTGGAGATATCATAAAACGAATTAATTTATGAATTTTAAATTAATATTTTAAATAACATTTGGTCACGTGAACGCAAACGCCAATTAGAGGATGTGACGTAATAGTAGACTCTTCATACATCCATCCTCACAAACTTTCACGTGTGTAATATTAGTAGGATTACAAATGAGTCGTCAATTTGTTTTCTTCTTCAATTTCAATATTGAATTGTAGTCGCAATACATTTAATCATTATTTCAAACCTTTTCTCAATTATTGTGGTAAGACACAACGGGTTAATTGGCTAATATCAATTGGCCAACCGACTGAGACCTACGAAATAACAGAACGCTTCTTATACTGGTAGTGAACTTGTTGGCACCGCCGCACTATGGTTGACTGGTTGATAATGCTTTTGGCATTAAGTTCGCCATTTGCATGGATTGTTTTTACATGAAGTTTGAAATTAGATAACATGGGTAGTAAGTAAGAGTTAGTAAGAGCACAATAGTAAGAGTACCTATTCTACTCTATCTATTTACGCTAAAGATGGTACTTATACTCATCTTCTACTATTTAAATATAAGTCGGGTTTTCCTTACTGACGCTATAACTCCAGAACGATCGAACCGATTTCCACGGTTTTGCATTCGTTGGAAAGGTCTCGGGCTCCATGAGATTTATAGATCCATAGATCCATAGATCTCCATAGATTTTATATTTATAGATAGGGGCGGGACGGGGCTGGGGGCGAAACGAAGTTCGCTGGGACCGCTAGTTCTGGATAAAAAAGTGACCAATTCAAATTTTAACACTTACTAATAGATCAGCAGAATGGTCGATTTTGGTACATTTACAGTGCAATGTGTGCTATATACGCATATTGCACAGCTTATTGTCTTATTTCATGTTTTAGGAAGAAGTCCTTAAATTACTTCTAAGTAATCTACGTAATAAACCCAAGCAGCATATTTTTTCCATCTATTCAACTAAGCAGACTCCGTATGCAAAGTTGTAAGAGTAGTTTGCTCGCGGCACTCACACCGCGGTTTGTGAATGAATCCGAGCGAGTTGGTACGAACGCGATCGTACGCGACTCGATACGTGACCGCGGCTGCCGCGAACGCGATCGGCTCATTCACGATGTGAACTTATCAAGGGGAAAGTGTTGTGTAAACACTTACTAGAATAAAAATTAGCGCTTGAGCAGTAAGTTGGTACACTGCATCTCGTCTGGTAAGTCGCGATGTGGGATACTTGCTGCTTGCTTACTGATTTTATCTCTTTTTTGGCAGTAAATGGTTATTAAAGTGGAAACTTTTTACGGAAAACAATGATATTAATTAATTTTTGTTTTTGCAGTGTTTTGTCACTATTCAACTTAATATTATAAACTGCGCTTGTAAAAAGCAACTGTGTCAGACAAGGAATCGAACTCTGTGTCTAACGCTATCCGGGCGCATGCCTATATCATTCGGCCACCGACACATTGGTAAGCCTGTGGAATTTTGCAAGTGCTTTCTTTTTAACGTATAGGCTGCGTCAACTCATCAATGTTGCGAACTTGCTTTCTTAACATCCGAAGGAAATATTTTACAAATATTAAACATAATAATATAAATTGCACTTGTAAAAAGCAACTGTGACTCTGTGACAGACGAGGAATTGAACCCCGTGTCTTACGCAATCCGGGCGTATGCCTATACCACTCGGCCACCGTCAAATTAACAAGTCTGTTGAATTTTGCAAGCGCTTTCTTTAACGCGTAGGCTGCGTGACATCATCACTGTTGTGAGATTGCTCTCACAATATCCGAAGGAAAATATTTTTACAAATATTTTAACAATCAGTTAAGATGATGAAAGCCAATTTATAGTTTATTTTACAATTTACAGTTGGTTAAGATCAAGTAAGACAATTATATGTACCTGTTCGTCGCTGGTCTGTGGTTACCACAAGATAACGTGAGCTTAAAGAATAAGACAAAGGGAAATTTACAAAGGCTTTTAATTCAATACCCTATTCTCGAAATAAAATGTAGGCACATTATTATTCAAGTTCAGTTCAGTGGTTTCCATGGCAAGTTAAATCCTTATAGGTATTCGTCAAGCACCGTAGTTGCGAGGGCCCTCAAAAGAAAACTTATTAATTTTCGTCATTATGAATTCCGCGGGCGAAACTCGAACGTCTAATTTCAACCCTAACTTATCAAGACGCGAATAAAAAAGTTCACCCCCGGCGCACCCCACGCTCACCCCCTTGTTTAAAACGCCGGCGAAAAAAGAAGCACATAAAAATGCATGAGGCCTTCCTCGTTATAAGGAAAGGGTAGCGCCCCCCTTCCCCCCCTCGGGAGGTAGCTGTAAAAATCGTCTCTAATTTAAATTTGGGAAGTTTCGCGTGGCGCGAGGCAGCGCTGATGTCTTGATAAATGTGAGCGTATTCCACTAATTTCTCGTCTTCAGCGCTCGGAACTTTTAATTGGGCGCGCATAAATCGCGTCGGAGTAATGGAGGTGGCATTAATTTCATCTCGCGACAAAATGGCCGCCCGGAGTAGGTACATTTAGATAAGCATCGCTCATTATTTCAGGCAGATGCAGGTTGGACTGCCACTAAACCAGAATTCACAGCTCTAAACGCAGAAGGTCCTGCAGAAACAAATTCTGTATACAAACAAACTCGTGAATACGAAATAACATGTAAAATATTTAGCTCCATAAAATCCTATTCTAGCGTATGACCTCAAACATGAACGGTAAGACTGCTTCTGCCGATAGTTCAACACAGCTTACACACGTTTGTTTCAAAGCCAAGTCAAAATGTTTAATCAATGGGCCACACAACTACACCAAGAGGGTTAAAATAAATGGAGAAGCTAATAGGCGAAAATCATTTTCAAACTCAAAGATAATCCTTCTTTAAAACTTTATCATTTAAGTCCTAAAATTAATTATAAACACTGTTATTTGAAATTTACATTTCAAATGTAAAATAAATAAAAGAAAAAGTTACAATATCATCGTAGACAGTCGATCAAATAAAATTAACACCTCGTAGCGCCAGTCGTAGCGTCGTAGCACTCGTAGCTACGAAGTTGCTACGCGTGCCGCAGTTGCAGCAAATTGCAGTAGTTGGCACTTTTCTTGATAGCACAATGAAAAGAGTTCGAGCTTTTTTATTTTTCATGTTTGCAATTGTATTTTAATGTGTCGCTTTGTTCATATTTGAATTATTCATTAAAAGTGCTTTTGTTTCGTAGGTTTGTTTTCGTTTCATTAGTCGTACACAAATGGCATGTTATTTTTTCGTTAAACAAAACTTTTCACTCCAAGTAATTAGAACAGAGGCCGTTTGTTTTGAGTGAACAATTAAGCGCGTGGCGAGTATCGCGTTCTTCTTCCTCATTAAATCGGGACAAAGCGACCGCGGGGAAACTTCGACGGGTGTAATGTTATTCATTTGGGAAAGTCAAAGGTTGTATTTACAAAAAAAAAAAAGTTCCCGGAGAGCGGACGGTGGCATTTTTTCCATTCGGCGCGTTCCATTAGCGAGCCTTTGTTTGGCGGGAGCGCGCAAATTAATTTAGCTCTCCCGCCATTTCCTCGCGCGCCCCCCGCGCCCCCGCGCCCGACGCGCCCTTTTTGTCTACGGCTTGCTCTACGTATCGTTTTCTTCTTTATGGCTCATTAGGCAACACTGTCGCCATTGTTTTTTTCGCCTAACCCACAAGATCTAATTATTACGATCAGCAATCCCATGAATCGATACTGCGTAGGCGAGATGTGTGGTTCTGATTGTTACGACGGTAAATGTTTGCGCGTCGTTTTAGTGTGGGTAATTATCACTATCATTATTGAGGTTGTCTTGAAGTTAATGTTGATTTTTATGATTAATTAACGAGTAACATGAGTAATGTAAACATTATTAAATAGTAGTGCATCTACCATTGTTACACAGCAAGCAAAGAATGGAGCTGTGGTTGTACAGAAAGCTGTTGTAATCTGTACCCGAGCTGCGATTGTGCCGTCCATTAGCGGCGGAGAGTAACTCGATTACTCCCGCATTTATAAATATAGTCGGCTAACAAAGACGCCGGCTTCTTTTAATGTATCGCGTCCACATAGCCATGAATATCACAATACCTACATCCATCCCAATAGGTACATACGAATTAGTCTACTATCAAAAATAATTATTCAGTAGGTATAATAATCGCGATTCAGGTGATTAATTAAGAGAATTAAGAGATTAAGAGACTTTCTTTGTTTTGTTTTTTGTAATGTGCCCGCGTGGTATACGTAAGAATTGTTTAACATCGAGCATGTATCAATAGAGTAGTAACAAGATGACAACTTGTTACTAAGTAATTTGGAGCATATTAACTCATCATCATGCAGTACTTTGTGGCTTACAACGTTGTATAGTCATAAATAACGTTAACAATAATTTATCCCCACGATTCACAAGTTACACACCCCAATTCTACAAATACGAGTATAATCGCTAAACTGGTGAGCCTGATACTTGAACACTCTATTCACAGACAGATTGCTATTTGGAGACAGATCTTTAAACTATGATACAATCAATTTAATTTCAATAACTTATATCAATTGTTTTACATTCTATATCTAAAACTGCTGTTCTACCAAAAAAAGATAAATAATTAAATAAGCATGACAGACTGGGGAGCGAACTCTTGATAATCAATATATCCAGAATCTTGCCCGTGTAGCTGGACAGTGGGTGTGGTTCACGCTCGAGGCGTCCGAAATTTTTAATTCAATTATTAAATGCTACCTTATTCAGTAATAAATAAAATGTATAAATCTCACCATTTAACACCTGCGCTGGCGCCGCGAGTAGTGAGTGGCGCGCGCTCTCCGACACAAAAACGCAGCGACTGACGCCGCGCCCGCGCCCGTGACCCACAGTTTTTTAACCCGCGCGTGCCCTCGCCGCGCTCAAAACCCTTCCGTATTCATACACGATCCGACTAATGCATGCACGCTATCACCGTCTACCCCACGACCAATCTACATTCTACGATAGCGAACGTTATTCAAATTCGTTGTTAAAATACTCTGTCACCATTGTACAGTTTGTAATTGTGTGCTCAGAAATTGTAAGAACTCAACAATTTATGAAAACGCCCACGCCCAGGAGCTAAGTAAAGCAATTAATTCTCTGTTTCATAAAATATTTAATTAAAATCTTAATAGCTCTACGGCATCTACTTGCAAAAAAGAAAGAAGAAATATCTTATCGCGAGCTTTAAGTTCGCAGACTGGAAATTTCTAATTAATTACTTAGTAGACACATTTTAAATTCTTAATTAAGCAATCCGTACTTTCTCCCGCCTATAAATTAGATCGAGCCGTTTCCATAGAGACTACTCATCCTTTAAAGCGGGCCGGGGGGAGGAGGGGGCTTTACAAAAAATATAACTTAGGGTGAGTAAAAAACCGTGGGGTGACTCAGCCGGCCGCTGCACCCCACAACGAGAAATCTACGATCAATATTAACTCTTTTTTTGAACGGGGAAACGCTGAATTTTTAAGTCGGCTTAAGTCTTTCGTCGTCGGCAGGAAATTACGCGTGATGTATCGGACGTTCGCGAGCTGTTGCCGAAGTGCCAATATTTGTGTAGAGCCATGGTGATGGTTCCAATCGTGCACTATAAATCATCGCGATTGAGCGCGGTCGCACCGAGCGCGTTTGTCAAGGTCGTCGCCATATGTGGGTGACGTGTGCATCCGATCCTGTCCATTGTTATTTTAAATTGGTATTTTTATGAGATTTTTATTTTTCACACTTACGGTTACAATTTCGTGAATGGATTCAGTAATCGTCAAGAATTATTATTAGAGCCGGAGCCCTTTATTTACGTTAGCTGTTTTGCTAATAGAAGCGTTATTTAAAACAGAATATTGTAATTTGTAAAAATTGTATTATTAAAAATAAATGTTGCCATCAAACAATTGAACAAACCAACGTCACTGGGTTAATTAATTCCTACGACAAAAGGTGACTTAGTTTTTGTTATCAGAGTTTTTAACAATAGCTTATAAAAGGGTATAAAAAAGAACCTGCATGCATAATTAGATACAGTACATTAATAAAAAGCCGAGCCCGGTGTGTGAGTGCACGCGCGCCTTAAAAAATATTCGTTTGTAAAAAGCTATTTATGACAGCGACCATTATCGTCTAATAAATCAGCTGCCCGCTCTTCTGTTTTCGATAATGATTCTATTATTATGGAAAAGCGTTATGTAACTGTAACATTTTTTAGCGGCTACGATAATGTGGAAACTGCTTCTTGAAAAAACACATAATTACATAACTACTTTGTATGATTGTACGGAAGTATTTAAAAATACAATCATGCAATTAAATGAAGGTAAGACCAATTCTAAATCTAAAGTTAGTTTTTTTACCAAATGCACTTTTGCATTTGGTAAAATTTTGCATTGCAAAGTATTATAAAAAAATGCATCTCAATAGCCCAGAATCTTATTTCGTGAATAGGTATTAGCATCTATGGTAATCAAGTTGACCATCAAAACCAGCTCGTAGGCCGTAACGTACCTAACATGTAACTATTTAGCCTAACTATTACGTACTGAAGTATAAATAATCTTTTAATAGTAGTTAGGCGTGCTTCGAGAATTTTTGTATTTTAGAAAATAAACAAGAAGTGTGAGATATAGACGTAAAACAAATTGTAATATTAGGTTTGAGATAGAAAAGTCCGCTAGACTTGAATTTTAATGAAGCATATAGTAATTATTTGTTTTTTGTTACGTGTAAGCTTCGCACGTGACATTGGCGGGATTTAGTGATGGCGCTAGATAAACTTAAATTCGTCGCCCATAAATAAGAAAAGAAGAATGTTTCGGATGTAAGGTAAAAGAGAAGATTCTTGGAATTCATTAAATAAACTGTGATAAAATAATAAGTTTTCCTATAATATTTCTAAATGAAAAATAAAATATGGAAACAATATATAGATTTATATACTTTGATCATGATTTCATAAAACTGTATAATATCTATCAATATGCAAAATAAAAATGAAAGAAGCGTTTTCCATACTATTGTCTCGCCGTAGGTTTTTATGCGTGTCGGCCGCGCGGCGCCCACTGCACGGGTTACAAATTGTGGGGTGAAAGGGGTAGTTTTTTCTAATCGACTTTCCTAACTGTAATAAACGATATTTATCTTTCTTAATTATAGTTTCACTCCGCTATTTGGTAGCATTGCTCGTGTTTTTGTAGCGACTGTTTGTGTTATTATCGAATTACGTGCGTTTGTCGTCCGTTTTGAATTTGTTCTTGTTACAGCCGTGGCTGAGACAATCGAATATTTTATTTTTGCGATGCTATGGTAGATTGGAATCGTTTTACTTATTATTATAACCATTGTTAATAAACAATTTTATCTCTCTTACAGAATAATGTAATTAGGCACTATATAAAATCCTACCAATAATATTTCATTTTGTGCAAACAACGTATTCTATGACAATTTTACTAGCATGTTGAGCCACACTAAAGTTGCATCACTAAGCAATTTATTTAAACTCCATAGAAATTAATATCAGTCCAAAAAAATGTTGCATGCATTAATTTGAAATGGTATTGATTAAAAAAAGCATTATGAAATGTGTTCGGCTGGAAGTTTAAAATGAGAAATGAGGGCAGTGATCCCACGGGGCGCATGCGTAATAATAACCCTTTTTTACCCTTTTGCGTCCCCGAGTGTTTTTTGTAAGCGTTTTTGTAAAGGGTTGTGTGGGGTACGTACCTGACACGCGACGCGGAAGGGTTGTATTTTTTCTGTATGGACTGCTTGGTTTTTTAATATGGTACAGTACGTTTTTTCTCTATTCACTACCCTGAGAACAATGGAGAGTGCATTGAACTCACACAAGAGATCAGCTGATGCCATAATGGTGCACTTGTTGTGTGTTTGTATTGATTTTTCGTAGTTCAAGGTCGCTGAGTGCATTGAGAAGGAGAGTGATTCACTAAATCAATTTCTTTAAGTGGCATGAGGAGCACTAAAAGAAATTTCTACAAAGAAATTGTATAATCTTTTTTTATAACCTATTATAATGATATGAATGTTTTTAATAGTACGAGTTTTCAGTTTAATAAATAAATAAATAGAGACCTCGCATATATGTATGTATACCTAAATACAAGAAGACTATCAAATTTTAATATCAAATATTCGTAATTCCATGTCCCGGTTACTTGCTTTTATACGGAGTAATCTCATAGCATAAATATTGAACTATTCATTCAAAGTCGGGAATCTTTTAACGTTGTTTTTATTATGTCTGGAATACGCACAGTTTTGAAGAAGGTTGTCTAGTAGACTAACATACATACCTACCTATAGTGGGTAGACTCTTCGGGTACCTAAATAAATATCATAAATAATTTCTGATTATGTCTTGAGCTGTTACGTCAATATGAATTGTATTGGCCTCGATGCTTTTATGTAATACATATATAAATAATAGTAACTAAACTGTTTCACATGAATTGAGTCTTTGCACACCCGTTAGAGTTAACAGCTCTCTAAGCGGATGGTGTCATTTTTCGCCAACGCAACACCCGTTCAATTTTTGGCAATCCGAGTAAAAAACTAAACGGTTAACACCGGTGCTCTACATTCCAGTAACCCACATTGATCAAGGTGTTAAGCACTATCGTGTTGCAAGCCGTTACTCCACTGTCAAGCCTTTGTTCAACTCTTTTTTGGCCGCGTAAAAACATGCCCCTTGCCGATTGCTGGCTGGTTGCGTTTTTTGCGACAGACGCGCGCGCTTGTGTTGCTCAGGCAACGACGATGCGCCTGCGACGTTGAGCTTGAGCACCTGACGCTTAAATGCTTCCTAATCCGTGCACGAGAATCACTGGGGTAATTATACTCGACGCTATTTGGAGACAATTCTGGTGTAACGTTTCTTGATTAACTAATCTAATTATGTCAATAATTAGCCAATCGAATCTATCTATAACATGATGTCACCATGCATTCTATAGATTTCACTACCTACACTACCTGAGTGTAACCTTACTTGTTTGTATCTACTTTAGTTTTACTAACTTAAAAAATAATTGGTATTGTGTGGTACCTACACTTACAATATTTCGAAGCTCCTAACTAATGTTTAGTTGCGCAAGGGTTGGCATTAGGGCCCATCCGCCAGCGCCCATGAACATTCGCGAGTCTAAAATTAGTGGCAGCTGCCGAGTCCGCCCCCGTTTTACTTTTTACTCAGAAAACAACAAAAAGTGAAGCTTTTTTTCCAGAAACGGTCGGGATCTGATTTCGCAAAGATAGAGTTTCATTAGTAGACAAAGCATTTCTACGAGTTCTTTTTAATTATACCTAATAGCGTCTGCCTAACAGACCGGTTCAGGTGACTCGTGTTTTATTAGAAGACTCAAAGTTGAAGAACTCTCAATATTTTCTTTATTTACACGAATACTTTTAGTATAAATGATTTTCTGTTTCTGATTTAAAAAAAAAAACATTATCCGAGTACCGCCTTTTATTTTTGGCTGTGCAAATTGACGATTTATAGTGAAGTGAATAAATCAAGTTCAATATACAAGTTTTTCATATTTTACAAACATTCTCTCTATCATTTCAAATCAACCCCCTCAAACTGTTACGGCATCCCCGTACAATATGTCAGATGAATGTTTCTTAACTGACTATTGTAAATCTACCCATAATTAAGTTTAAACTTAGTATGAGTTACTTAATTAAGTAAATTAAGGTTAGTACGATTTAACTCTGATACATTGATTATTACTATTACTATATTTTGCCACTGAACACGTGTACTAAACAAATCTCTATACCTCATTGATTAAAATACTTCACGGATTTATTTCAAACAAATGTGCGTAAAGTGTTTTAATCACAATCAATACATTTATTTGCAGAGAATACAATTTACAAATGACTAGTATTCGCGTAAACTTCAAAACCAAATATTAGGTATTCTATAGCTCAATTCATTTTTGTGTAGATCGTTTTTGTAAATTAGATACGTATTTCTCTGAAATTTTCAAAGAAAGTGAAATATACCCAAAAGTGAAATGTTAGCCTAGTATTTATGTAGTAGGGGGACAGTGGTGAAAGATAAACTATCATCTAAAGGGACATTTCACGGGTTGCCGACTGTTTTGTTCCTATTATCGAAACATCGAAGAAAGGACATTGCAAACGGATTAAATGCTAACAAACCAGTAGCCACGGTTGTTTGTTACACAAACAGCTAATGTAAAGCGAACACAAACAAACTCCTTTGTTGGGTTTCTTTATAAGGGCGCGCGGCGTGTCTTACGGAATATACAATTTCAGTGACAATTAGGCATTGTCGGATGCGCGGCTACTGTCCGGCAGTGATACTCGCCAGATTAAAGGATTACACAAACAACTTCGTGCGAAACCCATTTCTTGTTACTCCCTTGGCTGTCACTTTGTCGGCAGAATGAGAAGCTTGTTAGAAACCTGCAAACCAAACGATTTGTACACATTGAGTCATTCTCTCTCCTAAATATGTTTTAAGGATTTTTCCTACCTACTTGAATACTGTATGACTTTATAATAATATCAACTGAAATATACTATAAAATCCTTCGTTGGCCGTTTCTCAAGAGTATGACTTGCGAAACTTTCTATGGCACTCTACGATTCTTCTGCACATCCAGTCTATCTATCAAATGTGTGATAGTGTGTGATTTCGAATAATACCGAATCGCGACAAGTTCTATACGGGTTATTAATGACATTGTGCAGCATCGCATCGTTCCTTTGTGCAAATACATCAAATGTTAAAGGAAGCCATAATTGCGATGAATAGGAATTTTGAAAAAGGGAATATTTGGCGTAAAAATCAATAATCAAAGTGGTGTGTGACAATAGGCAGCGGTCGCCGGAGCCGCTATCAAAATATAAGGCGGTGCGTGACGCGGCGCGGGTGGATTTTTTATTGCATTAGTTCATTCCGAGTGGAGTGGTGGAACGGAATCGCGTCACCGTAAACACTCCAATAAACATCACCTTAGTTTGGTGACACTTCGAAAGTTATTTATAACCTCACCCATGCAGCTTATCTACTGAATTTCTAGTTCATCTACACACTTATATTAGTTAGCGATGATCTACTCGTAGATTAGGAATGTTCTGCCTATAAGAATAATCTAACGTTGTAGATATTTGTTACGTCAATAAATCTATACATGAAGACGGGTATTTACATTATTAATATTACATGTATGTATACTGCAAGATTTGTACTTACATTATTTCTATGGAATGGAACGCCTAGAAATTCTAGTTTCAGTTATTGCTTTTCACACCTGTACTTTAACATAATAAAGAAAATATATATTTATTTCGCCTAAAGCAGCAACGACATTATATTAGGACAAAAACTTGCAGCAGGAGAAGCTAACACAAATAAGAGTTTCTTAGGACATTCGAGAAACTATCAAGATTATGTGTTTATCAATTGGCATTACCTACTACTAAATGACCATTCAAAATATGTTATATTTAAAAAAAAACGAAAGTAGAAGTTACCTAGTTCTATAACATACTCGTCCATTGTCACACGAGCGTCTTGCAAGAGCAAGGGTAAATAGAGCACAACTGATTGTTGCGATCCTGGTTTGGATGACACACGTGCACCGAATCACTAGGCAATCGCACAATGCATCGATGCATTCATTATTTGCCTTGCGTCTCACCATTGACTGCAACGACGCTTTCGAGCCGAGTTATGAATACATTGTAAAATTTTTGTACATTTTTTTTTACGCGTACCATGATTGTCACTTCTTGCTACGATTTTTTCAAGCATCAATAGAGCTGTATTTAACCTTTGTCTGAACAAAAGGTTTTATTTTTACTTCTGAAGCTCTTTGAATATTTGATTATGAAAAAGGTTAAAAAGTAGAATCTTGTAACTGAATTAATTTCAGCCTAAGAAAACTATGAAATTTTAAAACAATCATGCTTCATTGTGATAAGGTTTGTCTTTAAGTGGAAAATATGTCGACAAAATCATTTTACTTCGACCACCCCGGATCTTGAACCAAAAAATAGGTTAGCCATTCTTTGTTCGGTCAACAATTTACTAGCCTAATAGATAAGGCAAAATGATGAAATGATGATAGTGTTTAATGTGAGGTAGGTGGCGAAGATGCCTTCCAGCGGTGACTGCAACTGTTGCTTCCATTCTGAAAGAAAAAAAGGCCAACACATTCATTAACTTCAGTCTTTTTGCTCCCCGATGTATCTTCCGGCAACTCTTTTTTGCGAAAGAATACTTCTTGCTTTTTGTTTAAAACCCTTGAAGGCATTTGAACATTACTAACTGAAAGGTTTGTAACCATTTGTTATAAATGTGCGTATAGCGTGAATGCCAATGCCATAGTTAAATATTTAATTATACTTGCCTGCTATTGAAATCCTTATTGTTCGGGGGCAATCATCATGACGCTAATCATCAAATTGACAGTTTATTTTCTATGTTATTTCAAAACTAAAGATTTCAAGAAGGAAAAGTCCCAACACAGGTTCCTGGTTGTCTTTTTGTGCACTAAACTGTTACAATAGGAGCAAGGGGGTAACTCAGAAATAACCTGACCATGCAACTAAAATACTATATCAGAAAGTATATGTTTATTTTATATTTTACTTGTGTAAATGTCTGTTTGCTTCATAGATTGACCGAAGGAGCGAATATCAGCACTCGATCTGCACCTGTCGTTGGCGGACGTAATCAATAGCCCGACATCGTTTCCGTCACTGCCACACAAAAACAAATGAATGCTAACTCGAAAAAAACGCAACAAAGCCGAAAGTGTTCTGGGCAGAAGATTATGAGCACGTTCAGTTATTAATTTATACGAAGAATCGCGGTAAAAAAACTCAACCCTCACTTACGATAAAAGAAAAAATGTAGCGCGCGACGCAAAAGGGAAAGGGTGTCTCGCGTGCTGCGTTTTGTTTTTTAACAGTGTTCTGCGGTTTGTTATTTCTTGTGATGCGTTCCTGTTTTTTAACAACACAATACTGATGTTAAGAACTGTTTTTTAAGAGCGTCATATTGAAGAGCCGCGAGCGCGAGGCGTGATCGCTAGTGTTTTTCTAAAAGATTTTATTTTTAAATCTCCGCGTTTCGGGTAAATGAGAGATGGTAAACTTTTTCATGTGTTTAGTCACGGGTTGATAAAGGGGAAGACGGTTCTTCCGAAATGAGCTGTGTTTTATATTTATATTGTAGGTAAAGCACGAGCGCAGCGAAACATATGGTTCGTTAAACAAAGACGTCGGGAGTTTTTCATGGGCAGGTGTTGAGCTGAACGAAACACAGACACATTATGTGTTTGTCATCGGCCTAGTTTATTATATCAGTTTAGGTTCTGCCTGCTCACTTGCACTGTGTACAAGAAAGTTTAGATGAATTACAAAACAGTTAAGTGCAAAATTATTACGCAAATGGATTCATTAATTTATGACTCAATAAAAAGTTAGTGCTATGCAATTATGCGTTGGAAAACAAAACAGCCGATGAAAAACGTCAATAATGTCCGGAATCTGTAAGTGCGCTATAAACACGAGCCATGAAAATGCCATTAAATATTAAAAGTGGAAAACAGAGAGCTTAACAAGAAATAAAACATCGTTATAAGAGGCTAGGAGAAGACGAAGTCGCCCCCGGCCGGGCTAGCTATCGGCGCGCCTCAGTTAATGCCTACTTATACCTTATTATATAGCGGAGTTTGCGTTGAGGAACAAAATTAATTGGTTAAAACTCCTCTCAGTATCCAGGGCGGCCCCCTCCCCCTTAATTCCGCCCGCCCGCGCCCCTCCAGCGCCAGCTCCTTTGAACGCAACCTACCTAGAGAAAAAACAGAAAGTATAAAGTTTACAACCCTAGTGTTGTAACTTAATTAATAAATTGCAATATTTATGCTCTTAAAGTTACTCATCTTACAATCGGGCTTCACAAACTATTGGTCAATCAATTGTGTAGTCAGTATATTTTAATGTTAGTTCATTACTAATTGAAATACAATTTAGCGATAGGGATTTTGTTTATTTTTACACTGCAAACATCAAAAATATTTTAACTCATTACCAACATTACTGGTTGGACAAGAACTTATGGAATTGTACAAGTTAGCAATTGAAAATAAGTCAACATTTAATCAGTTTATAACGGAATTAGTAATAATTTGTTATTAAAATATCATCAGATCAATTTACTAGTCTGTAATGTGTTGTTTTTTACCTTAATATAATACGAACATTTAATTGACTTGACAGAATAATATCAAAACAATTGTTGAAAGTAAATAACTAGTTAAGGATTTTTTTATTGTTGATTCGATTGATATTGTTTTCTACAAATCTAAAACTTTTTTCTCTTTCAATTTAATAAAACACGTGTTTCCAGTACTATCATTACCATTTTATAATATATCATCCAAGAAAAAAAAATTCTAAAATGATAAAGCGTTAATTTCGGAGTTACAACCGGAGGCGAGTGCGGCCGTAACGAAGGGCGAAAGCAAAGGGTAGGGCGGGCGGGCGGGGGAGGGGGGATCGTTGCCACTTCTACAAATAAATTATAATTCGCTCTCGGCCGCTACTCCCGGGCACAGGCTGCCCGAATGCTGATTTCACTCTTTACTAGCACTTGTTAAAATATTGATAGTTGTTCTTTTGGTCATAGTAGTTATTATTACTGGATAATTAACGGTATTGATCGACAAATCTTAGAATAATGAGGGTTTACTTAAGTATTTGTTTATAATATCTGTTTTAACCCGCTTATAAGGAATTGATAGTTTGCCTGGATATTCAATTTTAGAAAAAAAAACATCAAAGAAAGTTATGCAGCGCCAAGTTCGGCAAAAAGCGAGTTACTTGACACTTTGCGTAGATAGACCGAAACTATCGATTTTATGAAAAACGTTGCTAAAAATTAGTTGTAGTAATTGAGACACCATACATAGGACATTAACATACGATTGTAAAATAAGCCAAAAAGTACATATCGCCAAAAGCTAATTAGACACCATATTTTCCTTTCGGTGCGAGCGGCAGATATAGGTATGGGGTAACAAAGTTAAAATTCGAAAAGCGCACATCAAAATCGATAAGATAACTCATTTTCGAAGCTCTCGGAAACATTCCAAGTAACCAACGGGGTTATTCCCAAACGACTGTAATAAAATTAAGTACGTTTAAGTTCAGTGATATCTGATGTCTATTAATAAAACAACTTTTTCTTAGTTCGGCTTTCTTAATGCGGCGTCGCTAGGATTAATCCTGGTTCGTGATGTTAATTCATTAAATTAAAAACATATCTACCTAATTAACTTGTCTTCACTCTAAATTAAGATATGATACCACCTACTATTCATACAATACGTACGTAAACAGAACAATATGCACATGTAATAATGAGCTTTAGTTGAGAATTTGATTTGATGATGTCATTGTGAATTAGGAATAGTGACAGTAGTGTCACACAAAATTTTACACAAACAGACTCGTAATGGCTCGCAAGAAGCATGGGTGGGGGTACCTATTAATCAGAACTAAGCAAGGGTATATAGGTGCCACAGCGGGGTGGGGAGGGGGGTGTTGTGGCAGGAGTCTCGATTAATTTAATAAATACCGACCGGATGCCGGTGCGTTTGTCTCCGGTCCGAGCTATGCGGTGGCGTGGCGTGCCGCTCTTGAATTACGATCACACTATACCACCACCAATAGGTAGGTACACTGGATAACCTATTTCGGTATTAATGATGGGCAAATTAGGATTCGTTTTTGTAAACACCATCGAGTCTGAAAGTCGCGATTGACTTCTTTGTTTAAATGTTACTTACAAACTCTTTATTCAAAGGTTTTACTCAGGGCACATTAATTTTTATTTTTTTCACTGTATATTTGACGTTCATAAGTCTCATTTCATGACCTAAATTAAAATAAAGATTTTAAATTTGAATTTGAATATACTCGAAGTAATGTTTATTTTATAGTTGTACCACAAAACTAATATAAGGGATAATAATTCTATGAGTTGTACTCGTTTAAATAGATATTCAGCTACTCAGCAGCTCGATTAGATTTGATTAATATCTATGCTATGTTGAAGTTTGTTGTTGTTAGCGTCTTAATTGGCTTTTTCTTTTGCTTTCAAGGTAATGTACTATGTACATACGACACAGACGAAACCTATTAAAACAGCTTAAAGCTTAGGTACCATAATTCTGGTTGCGAGTGCATGTGTGACTGTTCCGATGTAACAATTGCCATATCATAAAGAAGACTCACGTAGGTAGGCACTACATCAAGTGTGTGTGAGGTGAACACTCCATATCCCACAGGCAGTAAACTTCAGTCATTTGTTAGTCCATTATTCAAGAGTACGCATAAACAGTTGAAGCTACTTAAGGCTGTCTTTATCATCACATACTGCATAAAAAGATGTTGTTTGCCGAGTCCTTTTTAACAACAATTCACGTGAATGTGGACTTACTGCCTGTTTCTGTTGTGGGTAACACTCGAGGGCGTTATCAATGCTGCGACAAGACACTCATTACTTACGGCCGATCGTAGATAAATTACACTCCTTTCTCTCTTAACCCGGATAGAGATAAGTTTACGCTAAAGGGAAGCTAGAGCAACTTCAAATTATTGTAAGTGTTACATTCTGATCTTTGAAGTTTTTCAACATGAACATATCAAGGATTTATTTATAATAATAAGCTCTGTTAATATTGGCCTGTGTGGTTAATAGTACTTAAGTGGCATTGTTTTATAGTAATTTTCCATGAGTAAAAAGTGTAATTGTAATTTTATTTATTTTATTTAATAGTAGATAATGAAATATGTAATGGTACTGAAAGTATTTATGTAATAGTAATGAATGTAGGTACTAAAAATCTAAAAAAACATCCCGATCCCTACATCGAAAACAAAATTTTACAGAATTACACATTTACAGGAACATAAGACAGCTGACGAATAAAATCAAGAGAAAATCCTCTAGTCATGTTGGCCACTATGGTGATGACTCTAAAACGACATCATTTTGTAGTTGAGGTGTTCGAGGCAAATAAAATGAGTGGTAAATAACAAACATCTCTTTATTTTAATAATTATGTACTGGACATTGATAAAGAAATACATATATTTATCGTACCATAATGTCACATTTATCTTAGTATATTTTGTACAGTTAAATGCTTTAAGTATTCGTTTACTTTAAAGTAAGTCCTGTATTCCGATTATGAGGTAGATGCGTTAGTGGCAGTTCTTTGTGTTAACAGAAATCGATAGAATTACGTGTAAAATTACATTTGTATTGGTTGGTAGGTACTCAAGGTACACATATATTATAAGTTAGCACAAAAAGTGAGAACAAATGGCACCGAATATTTATAACCTAATGAAAATAAACAACTTTCAAAAGCAAACAATAAATTTAAATTATTAGTTTAATAGGAACTTAAACCATTGCTAATATGAACATTGTCGTAACAAATTCTCTGTTTAAATTAAGTAGGTATCTGTAGATGGCATTAATCAGTCAGGTATCAAACGAATGCCGGGAGTCGCATAACAATGGAATTTTTATTGTGTCTCGTTTACACATACTTGACGAGTTAAGATTAAATAATGCTACATACTAAGTAGCATTAAAAGTTAACATAGTAGTTTTCTTTCTATGCATGATATTACTACAGATAGTATGTAAGGATGTAGTTCGAAAGATTCAGAAACAGAGAAATGTTACGAACGATTCAATGTTAATACTACGGTTACATTCGGCACGAGTGGGTTTAGTAAGACAACAAGGAAATAAAGTAATGGAATAAAATCAGTCTCAAAGGTAAATGTTACAAGAAATACGCCAGTTGATTTGCTAAATCCTATTATTACAGACCGTTAATGTTATCGTGAAAATAAAAATATAAAATTCATCATCGGTGTGGATTCTATACCTACCCTGGCGCGGTATGTAGTCACATGAGGTAGATAATGGCACCTTTGCCTAACTTTACACTAACTACTATAATATTACAACATTGCAACATGGAATTACAACTCTAATTTCAAAGTACATACATAGGTTTTCTTAAATTTGTACACATTAAACTTTGTACCAATAATTTCTTTGGGAAAAATATTTCATATCGTTACTTTGCTTCTATTCACTAAGAAGACCCTACAATCCGAAATCTTAACCCTAAGGAGAAAATAAAATAATAATAATCAACAATCATTACAGCTTAAAGAGATATCATATAAATCATGTGCGCTAAACATCGAGAACAACTACAGATATTAAATTAGAGCAAAAACGAAGAAAATAAACACACTACACCTAGTAGGAAACTAATACCCGTAGAACAAATTGCCGAAGAGAGTCGCGTATGCCGTGCGCGCAGGGAATTCACGCAGTATTACGCTAAATATATACACGATTCGTGTTAAATATAATCTGACCTTTTGTCATCTTAAAACTATACCGAAATATCTGTCTACCTAACAAATCTTAATTCCGTGGGCGCACGGCCTCCGCTATCCACTCTATTCACAGTAACACATACCTACATCCGATCGCCAAATACCACCAAGCCCACAGGGGCTCGACGGATGGATCCCTAAACTAGCTACATAAAATTCAATTTTATTTCATATATCCAATCGTCCACGACGGCCATTGACTCGCTACATAAATAAATTATATACATACAGTATTAACATTAGGGCCGTTTCTTCAGCGGTCAATCGGACCGTGAAACCGAGATGAAACGTCTGTAACTAAATCGAACAATAAATAATTTAATGATAGATAGAGCTTATTTACAGAAGCTTGTGTGCGCTCGGAGGGCGCCCGCGCGTCCAGCTCGCCTGCGCCTGCGACTGCTCAGCGCTCAGCGCCCAGTGGCTCTCGACAAGCGACCCGTATGCCTGTATCGGTTACGCATCAATAGGCAGAAAACACTATTTTTGTGAAAATCTTTGAATAAAAACTTGAGAACTGTGAGAAATAATAGGGGTGATCACGAACCGGTCTAAGCGAACGGCGACGGATCGGGGCGCACGTAATTGTGTCGGCATTGTGCGGAACTGGCCTCTGAATCAATAGGTTCTTAATAACCGCCGATTGTGAACTAGCCTTTGTTGCTGAAATAATAAGCCAATGTCGCGGCCTTCTCCGTCGCATTCCGGTTGTGCTCATCAGCGCGAGGGAGGACCCAGGCCCGAGATCAATACATGTCAGGCGTGACTAAAGCGCTTTAAGTTCTTTCGCGAAACAATGGACCTCGTCAATAAATCAAAAAATATCTTTTGTGCAATAGTACATTATTTCTGTTTTGCGAGTTGCGA
>OY757255.1:5886392-5953488 GCA_963584085.1 Pyrausta aurata | reverse complement strand
CTTTTATTTGGCGGCCGGGCCCACGGGTGACAATGTTGGTGATAAATTTTTACAGCGCACCGCACCCTTCCGCGCGCCGCTTTTTATGTGCTAAAGAGTTGTAATTATCCCCTCTTTATACCCCATAAATATTTGTCAATAACCCATATTCAATACTTTTATGGAGTCGCCTGCGGCTGCCACTCCATAACTCATTATTGCGCAAGGGTTCTGTCGATAAGCGGCGATGACGACCACATTGGACAAAGTAATTGACAAGCTTGTGTTTTTTGTCATCTTTTGTTGCAATTACACGCCTTTTTAATTTTAGCATAGCGCAAGGCTGTTAGTGAACATGGTAACTTTAACATACGTACTAAAGTTAGGTATGATTCACGTTTATCGCTATTACTTATTATATGATTGCATATTACGTAAGGCAGAACGAGTTAATGCCACAGGCGTATAATACCCTGTAGACGGTGGCCTAATTTCGGTAATTGTCATATAATGGGATTAACCTGCGGCTGCCGGCTGGAGGCACTCGCACAGATTACGGAGCTGGTACGGTTTCGGTGCTTTAAGGGTTAAGAGCGATACACGCGCCAGGCCTTATGAGGCTTCCTACTACATACTTGGCCGCTTTATTTGATACGAATTATCGAACAGGACAATATTACGCGTTAAGTAGTTTAAGCTTCTTAAATTGCTTATTTTGTTATATAATACTCTTTGGCACTTTCAGCTATCTACGAGTAAGTATTATAGTAACTGATGTTATGTTGCTTGAAAACATTCGATCTTTAAGTTTAAGGATTACTGTACTGTAACGCGGTAAAATAATGTCTTAAGTCATTGTTGTGTTGTTTTGTTTGCCACAAGTCTTCTGAATGCTACTTGATGCATTTCATTTCTAAAATTATTATATCATTTATGTCCAAAAACATGTCTTTCCTCAACATGTCTTTGCCAAAAAATAAATTATAATATTCAGATAATATTAAAGGACTAATTTGTCATCTAAAGATTGGATAATTTAAAGTAAAATGATTAAAGACATATAATGTGTACGTATATTTAACATTCCTTTATCATCCCACATTGAACATGGTCGTAAAAGTACGTAGTTCTATTTGTTTGCATATTTCTCATTGAGTGTATTATTATATTTATATTTAGTAATTGAAAAGACTAAACAATAATATCAAATAAACAAGTTAAAGAAGCACAATAATAATTTTACTAAACATAATAAACAATATCACTCGCTAAACAATTAGAAACAAAACACAAAAGTGTCAAACAGCAGTTGAAATTGTGTGATTGAGTTATAATCTTGAGGACTTACTGCGCTTAATTTCTTCGTGCACCAACACATAATATTATCTGCTCAGTCCAATTAATCACAGAATTTAATTAATAAATAACATATTCGTAACGTAAAACAAAACTGTAGCTACGAGCTACGAGCGCGCGATTCGTAGCAGCGCCGTAGCAAGCCGCTACGCGCCCGTTGCCGTCTACGGTTCACTGAATCTGCAAAAGCTCGCGTCGAATGCAAATAAACACATGTGTGCGGAGCGAGCGCGGCCAATCGCCGCCCTCGCGACACGCATGCCGTTCGCCGCTAACTTTCGAAACTTTTCACACACGCTCTCTCTTTTCAGATTCAGCTAACCAAGATGACAGACCGCTAAAGTAGAATTTCCACAAACCTCTTGAGTTCTGCGTCGACTGCAGCGACAATGCCATCTCACATCAGATTCACGAAAAACGTATGCATTTATTCGCACCACTTGATTCTCGAATGACTGTCCAATTAATTAGTGCGCGTGATTTTGATTTGTTTAAAACGAACGGTTCGGGACCGATGACATGTTATGTCGTCGTGGAGTCGCGATTGTGAATGATCGGAGAGCGCGATACGAGCTCGCTCGGTGTGACCTACCACAACACTGGGTGGCGGTGGCGGCTGGCGGCCGGCCGGCGTGCGTCCGCCCCTCCGCGCGGTAAACACACCCCCATCCCCTCCCGCCCCGCGCCCGCTCCCGCCCGCCGCTGCACTCCACGTGTGCACGCAATGCATTCACTTTTTATGGCCGCTACTACATTATGTTCCTTCCTGAGGCAGTTTTTTAGCCCTCTTGTGCGAGCGCCACATAAGCACTTTTTATGTTTATGAGCGGCTTCTGTTCGAGACGGTACTCACTTCACTGATAACTAATCTGAAAATAGGATATTTAACTATTTAGCAGCAGAAGCTTAAAATTAGTGACTTACTGAATACTGTGCCTTGCCAAAAATTGGTGCCTTGTCTTAGAAGCACTTAACACGTTCCGGGACAGTGCCCGCCTACAGGCGTGAAAACAATAAAACATCTATTGTGTCTGGAGTAGTGTCCCGGAACGTGTTAAATTGATTTTTGAAACAATTTTTAGCACTAAGTACTTATATCTGATTGATCAAAGGTGATATTGAAACTTAAGTATGGCATGCTTAGAGGTTTTTCACCGTGTTCATTCAGATGGTTTTGCGATGCAATATTCATTTCTTTCATAAAAGCATCTATTATTTTATTTGTGAAAAATAAATTACTCAGTTCATCTTAGTATTTATCAAAGGAATACATAAATTTTTGTACTATTAAATTAAAAAGATGTGTTTGAGATATATTGTTTTTGTTTTACCATACCTATTAAAAGACATTTCTACATAAAATAATGAGCACAATTACCACGCTATGTTTTCAATCATAGACACAACGTCTCATGTTGATTAATTAAATAACTCATCAATTTTATTCTAAGAAATGACGTGTTTTCTTATTAATCGCTCGTTGGACCAAATTTTGGTCACTAATGAGGTTGCCAATAATGGCCTGTAGAGTCCAACTCTATGCTCTATTATAACATAAGTATGTTGGGCTAACTAAATATCGTATTAATTAGCTAATTATTTTTTAAGTATCTTAGTAAGTAAGGAGAGACAGGTTCTATATGTAGTTCTGTTACAATTAAAACCAGTTATAAATTGGTTACAACTCACCACAATAGAATTCAAGAGCACGTAGTTTTTGTTTGATAGGAGGTTGTCTGGGGATGCGGATGGATTTAGAGTTTTCAGTGAAGTTCGCCGGCGATAAGTTAGTCCTCGGAACGACCACAGGCTGGAGGTAATTATTGGTTCAAAGACAACACGCATAAAGAGCATAAGTGTCGCGGCGCGGCGCGGTCCGCGTAAATTAAGCGTTTTTACTGCGGCCCGTATACCGCTATTTTTACCACTTTAACTATTTTTACCGCTTTAGTGGGCACGCCGCACGCGCCGCCCTCGCGACTCGCTTTTTATCCCGTCGTAAAGAACTATGTAGACGGGTAACTTATCTACGAGATTATTATTAGAATGGAGGTACGTGTACGCCTCTTTGTTTTGACAGAAGTCACGGATTTTATCTCCTTATAAAATTATTACGTTACCACGGAATTACGGGGAATGTGTATGGTCGTTTTAAATTTGAAATTCCATATTTATTATTGTCTATTGTCCACATGCCTTCTTTTGCTGCGGTTCGGACATTCACTAGTAGGCTAAGTGTCATCAGTATTAAGTATTTTTTTCTTATTTACTTGAGCAGCTAATCTATTTCAGTACACTATGACTTCGGATCGTTCTGTACTAGTGTAAGTCAGGTTAAGAAACGCGTATAACGAATTTTTTGATTTTTGACCTTGCCTAGATATGTTTTTATGAGTAAGCGATATTTTCTAATTTAAGTTTTAACTTGTTTAGTTACTAGCACTTTACTGTCATACTTTAAATCCACTAGTGGAGACATGTAAATGGCCCTCGTTTTAATTATACTTTAATTCAATCTATTTCTAGCTGTAAATCTTCCAAAAAATTTAAAATAAATAAAATGATAGGTATATTTATGTGTAATTAATTATTTATATAGCGTGTGGCCTATAATAGCTGCAAATTTTTTATCAATGATTCTACATAGTCAATACTCAATATAGTTACCTTGATCTGGTCATAGTGCTCTAAAATGCTTTAACTCAGAGATATAGTTATATTCAATAACTCAATCATCCAAAGTTATAATCACTAATCAATGTATATCAAAATCGCTAACTCGTTGTTCGCGTTGCATCAAAATTGCTGCCTAGATTTATGTTGTTAGAAAATAACAATAAATTTATTTTTCATTTTCATAAATTTAACCTATACCTATATTTAAATTTTTTGCTCCTATTACAGGCCACACCCTGTATACTGTAGCGGCTGAGAGGGTGTTAAAATTGTTATATCCTTATTTTCTAAGTAAAAAATAGAACTTATCTTTTGCTTCGTTTCATTAAGTTTTTTTATCATTAATTTTAACCATTTTGATGCCCTAGATGAACAGTGAGGAGGAGACAAACTCTCTTTACTCCTTTACATCACATTTTGCTCATATGAAAACAGAACTTTGGAACCATTGACTATTGACATTGACATTACTAGCGTGTGAAACTGATATCACTAACTTTCTTGCGCCATGATTTGACGCCACTTGGCATCAACGCATACGGTTTCAAAATCGACATTAACATTTCTAGGAATATAATAATTTTCGGTATTATTGACTTGGGTCTGGGTATCGTGGTACCACCCACATACCACACGTTGTCTCTCATTTCCATAACACGAGTACATTAGTTGCTTACTTTGTGATCAGATAAAAGTATGTGATTGGTGTCCAGCAGTAAAATTAATAATTAAGGCTTAACCTAACGCCAAATAAAAAATAATAAGTATAACTACTTCACTGAAGTTACTCGTTGACTCTTTACATCAGTTTTACATGGTTTTCGCTACTTATTTATTATTTATTTATTTTATTTATTATACAAACAGCGTTTTACAGATAAGTATACAGTAGTCCCACAAAACTATTAACATAGTTTGTTTGTGGGATCACGAGTCTCAACATTCCTAATTAAAACTTAAATACTAAATTAAGTTAGCTAAAAAATACTTTTTTAAGTTTTATTTTAAAAACATTTGTATCTTGTTCCCGGCGTATTTCCCCGGGTAATCTATTATAGTTATTTACTTTAGGTACTTCAAATTTACCCGCAGACACTAACCGGGTACAATGATAATGGTTGACCAATGTTGGGCTATTCTCGACTGCCATGGTTATTTGTTATTGATAGGTATTTATGTTTTAAACTGACCGGAAGAATTAACTTAACTCTACCAGTCCTAAGTATTTGCAGAGGTAGAAGTCCATAATTTTAAAAAGTTGTTAAAAGAGCTCATTTATAGTATGTGCTCAGACTTCAGTTACGTTTTCTATTAGTAATATTACCTAAGACCTAAGTACATGTTACTACCTACTCCTAACTGTAGTTATATAATAATTTAAGTTACATTTGTGCGTATGGTTTAGGTTTAGGTAACTTCTGTTGTGAGTCATGGTAGCAGACAGTTGCCTAATAATACATTAGATGAGGACTTATTAAACACAAAACAGTTCTTTTCACAATGGTTAGTAAAAAAGATTGTTAGTTTTTTAAGAGCGTTGCTCCCCGTCCCACCTGCTGCTGTCGCGTGCCCACACTGTCAAGCTATAAATATCCTAAGGGCCCTAGCATTAAAAGTCATATTCACTTGAACATACATTGTGCAAGGAAGTTTTTTAGATAAAAAAGTGAGTTGTCGTCTCGTTCTGTTGTAGTGCATCATCCCATTCCGCAGGATGTTTAGGTTTGTTATCTGGCACACGCCGCACCTTGCCTCGGGAGCAGTCAGCAGACCCTCGGTATTTTACCACCGTATCTATAAATTAGGCAACAACGAGATCTCTGTGGTGCAATTTTCGCAGATAAACAGGCAAGTTTGCCGAGGAGGCAGGTGCGGCTCATATCTCGAATCAACGTTATGCCGTTAATTAAGCCAAATATCCTCAAATGTCGCCGATTGCATCGACCGCAGTGTTGATTTACGCGTCTACCATTTATTTATTTTTAGAACATGGCCCAAGCATGTAACATTATTCTCTTAATGACAAAAACAAAAGGACTGGTGAGAGGAAATTTTAATATTGGACGCATTTATAATTGATTTAATGAATAACATTTTCAAAAACGCATTAAAGAAGTCACAAAAGGTGTAAATTGTGGTTATGATAAAGATTATAAATCGTACCCACTTAAAAATGTATAAGTAACAAAACAACATATACAAAACTAAAGTTAATTGTTGTATGGTTTGTGATTTTCGTTGATGAATGTTCGATTTTCTTTCGATCAGTTGAAATCCAAACTAGTGTTTTAAAAAAAAAGTAAATACTAATTGTGTCTTTGTTTGGCGTTATTTTATTATCGTCGATTTTTAATTTACTCTCGAACGAAAATCACTCGAACAAAGCGAGTGATTCATAAATAGAGTCCCGGAATCCAAAAGCTTTCACGCAACCTTAGTTAGTGATTCTTATTGTGTTTTTTACCTTATGTCATCTATAATTATGATGCGCCTACCGACAAATAAATAAATAAAGTTAATATTTGTATAACAAGTAGGATCATAATAAATGTTTCAAACACCGTTTAAAATATTCTCAAAGAAATGGACCATAGAAATTACATTAACCCCTCTGAATTTAAGTTAAAGATCAATCACGACACGAAATAGGCTTAGGTGTGTAGTGAAAGTGATGGTGGAGAGTATTTCTTTGTTTTGCGAGAAAGGTAGAGCCCCCCCTCCCCTCATCCACCTCGCCCACCACCCCCGCTGGCCGCTGCTCAAAGGGACCAACTCTTTGAAGCCGTGAAACCACAATTAAGCCTTGCCGAAGAGAGCTCAAGGACGCATCACTTTGCCCCCAAATGAAAGGAATCCCAAATTCGCCAACACTTTTACTTTCTCTTTCATTGCGCGATAGCAGACGCCCATTGTTTGTATCGCTTATTCATAGCTAAACAAAGAACCCTTTGAACATCTACGTAACTTGTAATAAAACATGCCGCTTTTGCAAAAATTTTAACCCTTACATTATACCAAAACACGAAGATACACTATTCTTATCTTGCGAACATTATGGATACTTACCTGAACCCTAACCTGACGAAAATGGAGAGCCAGTGTGATTTTAAACCAATATAAACATACAATGTAAATATTTGGCAAGATTGCCTTTATTTCATTTTATTGCCCATTGTTGAAAAACAACATGATCCACCCTCAACATGGCAACATGGTTGGCCTAAATTTTAAACACACTAATTAACAAATATACCTATAAATGCTAATCATTTTTAAAAAGTACCTTATCTGTAAACTAAACATCATAATTAATGAACTTAGATTAGGTAACTTACGTAGTCTATAAATTCTATATTTTAATGAGTATAAATTATACTGTAAATATATAGGTTCTACATATAATAAAATGTGAAAAATTAAAGGAAGTAAGTAAAGTGTATAAGATTTAGCGGAATATACCACCGTCACGGACGAGTAAAAAAGAACTCCTTTTTTTACTAGTCCGTAACTACAGTAGGTATACCTAGTCCATTTTTCTTTGCTAGTCCAATATTGTAAACAAACATGAAATTCCTTTTTAAAGAAATAATTCATTTTCAAATAAGATACACGCAAAATTCACAATCTACATACTTAGGTAATTCGTCATTGAAGACTGAGATCATTTTCATTAAAAAGTTAATTAATTTTATAACTTGATATTATTTTAAGTTATGAAAATATTGTACAATATTCGACTAGCAAAGAAAAAATGACTATAAACAAGTTTTCATGTGCGTATGTGATGAATTCTTTCCAGTAATTTACCATTTAGCAATCTCTATGGACAAAACTACGAAGCTTTCTGGAAGGTGGGTCATAATCATAAAATGCAGTCAGTAGATAAAAAAAACAAGTTCAGTACGACAGCGCTGATTACGGACAATGCATATCAATATTAGTGTATACTTAAGTAGTTTTTGACTGAATAGTTCAAGGCTGTAGAGGAGGAGGATATTTCGCATTCATCGGCGGGACGCGGCGGCCGCGGCGCGGACGTTAAAAGGGAAAGTAAACAAAAGCTCCTCGGGAACAAAGCCCCGACATGCGCAAGCCATTTGTCCTGTTGCGTTGTTATCTAGAACAATGCGAATCCTACTAATTTTGCAAATTGGGGCACAACCCGGTTTTATGACACAACATGGCCGTATTGTCCGGTGAACAGATAAAGCCTTGCCAAACTTTTTGCAGTAGTAGTCACAATAGGTAGCGGCTGTAAAAAGTCGAGGCCACATTAGCAAAATTACACAAATAGAACAAAATATGGTACTTTGTCTGTAAAGTGAACTGAATTGTTAATTGCGAAACTCGTTTGTAACAACACTAAAAGTTAAGTAAGTTCTTACGATTTCGATTCGTAATAAATAATTACTGTTTTTATATTTCGGTGTTCGGATCCCTTCCGTGTGAACGACAGATGTGCGCGAACGCCGAAATTACAAAAATGTGAATATTTCATTCAAATAATTGTGCGCTCGGCCGTTACGAATCAATCGAACACAATGAATTCCAGTTTTAGCCCGTTTTTTTATTTGTGTTGGATTTTATGTAAATTTTGGGTAAACTTTGCACAAAGTCTGGTTTGCTTCATTGTAACGGAAGGGCGTTTGATCAAGGATCAATAACGCGCACAATCTTGTGATTGATTACAAACTTGTTTGAGCACATTGACATTTTCATGATGGGAATAGCGGTTGTGTTAATTATAATTTTTGGCGAAAAAAACTAGTAATTTTTAATTACTCGCTTTGTAAATCACAAATCTATTGTGCAATTAATATATCTCTCCCTAGTAGAGTTGTTAAAAGTGGTAGGTACATTCATTGTGCTTTATTTTCGGATCCCGTTTTTAGTTACGCATTTATTTCATTAAAAATTTAAGATTTGTAAGTAAAAAGTAAATGTCAGATAAAAAAAATATAATAGATTCATTGACTGTTAACTTTTTTTATTCCCAAAAGTCCGTTGTACTCATAACTGGCTCAATCCCTCGTTTTATGTAAAATTGTTGTGCTTTGAGCTTTTATCCTTACGTCGTTCCGCTAGATCGCGCAGGTGAGAGCCGGCGACAATCGTTCGGGAATAAAATATAAAATATCGCCTCCAAAGGATTCGCATTGAATATTTATCCTACCCTACCGAAGCCCTGTCCGAGCGCCCTTTGTTCTCGCCGGCCGTTTAAACTTTTGATTCTGCAACTGGCAACAGTCAACTGGACCCTCGGAATCGATCATAGCGCTTGATACTGTGCTGATAACACGCCAATTTCAATCTTGTGCAGCTGCGTACAGCGTCGGTATGAAAACGTTACAAATTGGGCGCTTAGGTCAATCTTTCGGCGGCAGGTGGCCATTCTGTGCTTGCGTCACGGGCTCTCCCCTTCCGGGTGTGATGAATAATTCCCTTTTCTCCGGGAAAGAATTGTCCTTGCGAACTATCCGGGCGACTCGATACGCAACGCTGGCCGCTCCGCATAAATGTGAATTATATCCTACACTATCCCACTTACAGAACTCCTCTTTTTATTTCAACGCTAAAGCTGGATTTATGTTTTATCCGAGTGAACATTACTACCGGTTAGTTTGTTTGTGTCCAGCTAATTATAACTACTACCAACACTAACTTTGCACCTATCCTTTATGAATTGATTACATTACAAGTTGTTACATAGCATAGTTGTTACATATTTTTATTTGGTACACATCAAATTACAAACATAATAGAAAAACAAAATATCTCTCAGTTTTGTTCTACTATTTGATATTAATTTAGTAGACACTATTTCGTGATTAATATACTCTTTTTATAAGGTACTAGGCTGTTTGTCATCCACCATAGCTACTGAGTGGTCCTCATTATTTGTTTTTTTTTATTTATTTAGGAAAACCAACAGCTAACATTACTTCTACCAATTTACAATGTACTAATAAATATAGAAAGCAAATAGTAGGTTTTCCTTTTTTACAATTATTATAAAAGTTGTGAGACTATAAAATGTTTACAGCGAATCTAATAAATTATTCTGGACATAAAATCTAATTTATGATATTGGTCACTTACTTTTTGCACTGGCCAGCAGAGGCGGGTGCGGGGGGTCCTCGGCCAGACGCAGCTCCATCACTCCTTCTTTCATCCATTCACTATGCCTTTCACGTCGCACTTTGAGTCTTTGTGTCACTCCTTCCGCGGAGCTGTCACCTTTTGTCGCAGGCGCAGGACTCGTCTCGTCCGCTGTCAAACGTCTTGCACAAATTCAAAAATAACATCGCCATACATTTTTTGTTTGGTCCCTGTGCAAACGATAGATAAGTTTAGCGTCTTGGACTCTTTGTTTGATGCAAACAAGGGATCGTTCTGTAGCTTATCTCCACGTATTGATCGTGAATGAAATCGAAGATAGCCAGACAAGCATAAAGCTGGTTTTTCTTCTATAGGATAGTAATCATCTGTTTGTTGATCATGTACCTAGGTACATACGTTTGCCTCTCTGATTGAGACGCACTGATGCAATATTTTACTATGAAGCCCAATAATTAAGTTTTATCCAGTTATTAGGTAGTTCAACATAGAACCAGAAGTGGATTTGTTCGTGTGTTTACATTAAAACCAAACCATCTATGTCTCACAACTAAAAAGTCTTGCCTCTTGCCTTTTTAGTCGAGCTTTAAATAATGGCCTTAATTTGAAAAACCATATGTGTGGCTTGCAGTTGCCACATATAACAATGGGTCCTTCGCTTGACATCAATTCGCAATTTCTGAAAGCATAATATGCACTCGTGCGCCGACGGCCCAGTGCCATTGTGATGCAGCGAAATGCGTAATTTGTCGAGCACATGCCGTTTTTTTACCAAAAAATGAACTAAAAAACTGACCTAGAGAGCGACTTTGTAGCGGGAATCTGTTCGATAATCCATTGAAAATTTTTTGACCCGTGGACAGAGGACAACAATAACAAAACGACGTCCAGGTGCGTCCCTACAAAAGATATTAAATCGCAAACGCATTTTCTGTAACATGGTTTAAAAAAGTTTTTTAACCGAAATATAATATTCAGTGAATAGCACGCGACCGATAGATAATATTTTTTTATCGAAGTGTCAAGACCAAAAACTTATTAGCGATCCTAAAAAACCCCGATTTTTTCTCAACATTTAACACATGAGCTAACATTACACAGGTTTTGTAGAGATGGCCTTTGAAATAGTTACGTATTTCGTGAAATAAGTATTACGTCTACTTTTTAAAAGTACGAAGAATCAATTTACGCCCTGCGGTGCTTAGGGCGTAGCCATACTGAAAATCTTTATAATATGGATATTTAATAAAACAGGGTACTTGTTAATTTAAATTTAGTTTATTAAAGTACCTATTTATAATACCTATCAAAAATGATTATGAAATACAGGACATTAATTTTCTGTCATTCAAATTATATCCTATGTATTAATATATAATTTATATCTTTGTATTATGATATAAATATACACAAAAGCGTTATTACTGGTAGGTAGTTTCCTACAAACATTCATAAACAAGAAACAATTACCTACCTACTTGACAAGTCCATGTAAGTTTTGTTAGGTAAGTAAGTAATTTGCTTTACTCGTAAAGTATGTTAGTTAGAACATACTACATTCTGACAAGGATTGTTCCTTATATGTAGTACACCACATGCAAAAGCTTTATTCGAGGGGAGAGTACTTGTAATAGTTGTAATACAGCATCACTGTGAGCATGGGTTTAGTAGTGGACACAGCAAATCCTTTCCGCCGTCGTCGAGGCGGGCGGAGGGCAGCCGACCTCTGTGCCCTCCTGCCGCTGACACCTTTGACGCAAGAGCGGCCCTTGCGCAACCTCGCACAAACAAACCCTCTTCTGCCTTCACGTCGAATTTCGTACACAAATCGCCATACAATGAACTGCTGTCGACGGCTCTATTTGCAATTTCTTTTTGCCTTTTAAGATCGACTTAGGTTATACTTTACACGACATTTGATATGAGCCCTTTTCTAATAATCGCGATGCGTATAAATGCACGCTCTTAGAAAGATGATTTCATTGATCTCAACTCATCTTATATTAATTCGAAAAGCCTATGTACAATGACTATTTGTAAAATAAGAATAAACATATGGCCTATGATATATCTCTATAATCTTTAAATCGTTTACACGACACTTAAATATATTTAGGAAACGATGAGGTTGTGTTTGCATTTATAAAAGCAGATCTTAAAAACTACTCAAAAGAGAGTAAAAAACATTATCGGATTACGAAAAATATCATTTGGCAGCGAAGGCCAGCTGTGGGACGGACCGCGGCCGCTTTTTGCACAAGTTCGCAACAATCTATTTCGAATTGCACCATTCAACACTCTGTATGCACTTCCGATTTCTAAAGTCCAATTTGGTTTCAATTCGGACGTGTCTAATTCAAAATTCATTAATCTCTGGCGGCCCACCAGATCCCACAGCCACTTGTGCATGGTCAGTTATTGACAGGAAATTGATTGTAGTTTTTCTTATGATTCTACATATTGCTGCGACTCAATTCTCACATTCATTTGGAAGGCTTGCTTGGATTCATTATGTATTACAATCGTATGTGCTTTAGTTGGGATTAAATTAAGGTTTTACATCGAATGTTTGGTATGTAATAGATTCTTCCAAAATTATACCTATAAACGCAATTCTTAGAATGTCTTTCAAAAATTCTCTAAGGATAGACTATACTAACTCATAAGAAAAACTTTTCAGTAATAAATGAAAAGGAAGTAGAAAAAATGCCACAAATGTGTCGTGTTCTTAATTTCACACACGAGATTGACATCGCGAATCTCTTGGGGTTTTTAATAGCAGCGTATCCTGTCCAAAGTGACACTAAACCGAAACTTTACAAAACATAACTTGCGAAAAGAGCATTATTAATACCTTTGTGTGGGCGTACGTCAGTCAAAATTATATCAATAGACCTGTGGAAAAAAGGACATTCGGAAGGTAACTTGGCCATTACAAATAAGATTTATACCGAAGTTTTTTAAAGCATTAATCCATAATAGCCATCAAAATTAGATCAATTAACCTAAACGAATTCATGCAACAATACTCCAGTAATGGTTCAATTACATCGAAGCCCACGAGTAGGTTTAGTGTGTGCTGTGCTACACTTTCAGCTCTTCTATATTGATCCCATTCGAATGCCAAGTAAATACTCGTTTCGCTTTGTATCTGCTAGTAAGTTTGCAATTATAACTCAGTTGAAACTTTTTGCTTTGGGTCAACATAAAGCAAACGAATATTATATTTCTCGAAAGAAAATATCCCATTTCCGCATCTTCCCACAACAATGAGTGCGCCATCCAACTATTCAAATACGCTATAGGCGTTAGCATTTTTTGCAATGCGAACGAATTAATGGATAACCAAAACCGATGCAAAATAAAAAGCGGGCTTATTAAATGTTGGTTTCGCGTAATAACACGTTGGTGGTTTTTTTCTTTGTTTCCAAGAGCACGTCAAGATATCCGGTTACGGCCGTTAAATATTTTACCTCTCGATGAAAGGGAAACTCGCTAGTTTTTTCGTCGGGATTGTGTTTTTGCTCCTCAAATGCGGAAGTCGTGTACGTTTATGCAAAAGCTGGAATATAGAATCGATTTCGCTTTTATTCGGCAACCGCCAATCGCATGTAACATACAATTACACAAATTCTCATTCAAAGAGTAACGATTAACGACCGAGCTGTAATAATAGCATCTCCATTGTGTCTCAAGCTAAGACTTAAAGTATTTTCAGATATTCATTAATGGTATTAAGTGAAATATCTACATTTCAGCGCACTTATTCAAAGAATTTTTGCAAAAGAACATTTATCAAGCCCACAAAGAGAGTGAAACCTCTCTCAAAAGAGGCCTGCTTCGGACAGATTTAATTTGTTGCGAAGGCCTTTATAATTGGAACATAAAGATTGCGAGTAATTAATTTTCGCAGCGAGTCAGAAGCAAAGAGCCGCGCATTGAGCCCGGGCCGGCTCCACCGCGCCTAATTAATATTAATGACCGGGAGGAGCGTCCCCGTGCCACCTAGCGCCTGCTTCCTTTATCTGACACCTACCTTCGTTAATTCCTCAGTGATTCTGTTACACATGTTATATAGGTCGCCCTATGTCCGCGGCGGGTATGTAATGTATGTCGCGCGGAGTGCTATGTGTAGGTGTCCGGGCTGATGGATGTATGGGCGGGCGGCGGGCGCGGGGGGCGGTGACCGATGAGATGCCGCTAAAAGCCGGACGGAAGCCGCGGACACCCGACTCCGGTTACAGCAACCGTGGGATCCGCACCAAACATTTTCAGGGTTGACGCTACTTTGCTAAATTGAAACATAAAAACAGATTTGCCTACCATGGTCACCAATGCGTGCAACATATCCAAACTAATATTAAACACCAATTAATGGAAAACAAAACAATGATATGGTACAAAGACTCAATTTCTATTTAAGTAATTCTATCGCAAAAAAGACAATTATATTATGGTACAATTACAATACAATAATTTATCGACGTATAATCGGCAAACATATTTACTAAAACTTACGTAAAAATGTGACATAATGATGTTGTTGTTACCCCACATAACTTTTATAAGTACACTTATTATATTTTATTTCCAGATGCAATATAAACATCGAAATATGAATGGCAGGCAGCTGTTGTTTTATCGATTGCCAACCCTATTATTATTGCACAAGTGGAGTGCGATACTAGGCCAGCTCTTCCTGCCCATATGCGGACCGTCTCTGGATGTGTGATCATCACAAACAAAAACCACATAACACGATGCTTGAGTTTTTGCACATGCTTCTACTTTTCTTGGACCAGTTTGTTTCAATCAACCGATGCAATATTTTAAGAGTTTGTTATGTGATAAGGGCTTGTAATTTGTATTTGTAAATTAGTATCATGTTCATCATAAAAATAGCTAGGCTCTTGTCGGTGGTGTTTTTCCATTCTTTACGCTCTTCCGCCATTCTCTTGACCTCTTGATACGACATTAAGTTAGGCACTCAGAAGCATGGAGATGCTCATGATATTCGTCACTTATGTATAGACGGCATGGTCACCCATCCAAACACGTCTGCGCTGTACGAGAATACCAGATTTTTTATTATGATTTTACTGTTCATTTGATGGTGAAGCTGTAACATGGTCAGTATAACATAATCTATACATCCTAAAAAGGTTTTTTGCATATGAAACCTGAGCTCGTCGCTTCATTTTCAGCCGATCTGATACCACGACCTAGACCTGGCAGACGTTTACATTCGGACTCAGCCACATATTTTATGGGAAACCAGTGTACTTTTCATCGTGGTATCAGATTGGCTGAAAATGAAGCGACGAGCTCTCCCACTATTTTCTTTATCTCTATTTAATACTACCTTATATCATTATGTATTTTTTATGTATCTACACACCTATGCAATTCTTAAAAAGTTCTTTAAAAGGACCTACCTGCAAAATATCGGTGCGTATATGCGCCAAATACTTGTGCATGTAGCCGTTCCGGCGGCTTGATCTTCACAAAGAGCGCAGCAAATGTAGGTAAGAAGGTTATAATCGAGCCTAAAGTGGGTTAAGCAAAAAACGGCATATGTTTTATTGTAAAAAATCCTTTGAACGGCGTAATCTGCACGTGTGCGGCGAAAGTGTTCGCGCCAGACGCGCTGTCTTGAGTCGTGTGCAACGTGTTACGCCTGCACGATATTACCAATGCCCGTAAAGCTCATTATAAAATAGCATTTTATTACAATCTTAATTTACAGTTAATTCTTTCTAATCTAGGTCACTTTTGGGGGTAGCGGGTGGTAGCGGTCAGCATAGATCTACAAAAGTAGATGCTCTTATGTTTTTAATTGTACCTAAGTAGGTATGTAAGATTTTAAAGACAATTTTATAATTGGGTTGATTGAATTCCTAGGCACTGCTGAAGTAAAAAAAATAACCCCAATTTTGTAAAGCATGCAAAGTGTTAAGCTGCATGCATGCAAATTGCAAACTTCCTGACATTAATTTATTTGTAAGAACACGCTGTAACATGCATGATATTTAATTTCATTGTATTTCTCGGTCCTTACATATAATTATGTGCGGTCTCGGTGCGCAGTGAGCCGCAGCGTTACTCGGGGCCACTCGAGTGCGAAATCACCCGTCCACCATTGACTGTGCATTACCAATACATTGCCGACAAACGCAGCCCGCTCTACAAACATTCTAACGTACACATTCGTACACAATTACTACATTTGCAAACAGAAATCAGGCCCTCGAGAGGCAATTAACCGCAATTACTATTCAAAATTAAAATTCACAATGTCTGTTTCCTGCATTGTGGTTAAACAAGATAATAATTAGGTAATTTTATAAAAAATATACCCTTTCATAAAGGTTTATGCCATTATTGTAACTAAATGAGTATGCAGCAAACCTGTGATCATTTTAATTATTTTATTGGAAGTATTACATTACATTGTAAGTAAGTTTGCTAACATAGGCTTTGTATTTTTTATTCGAAATTGGTTTGTTCTTTGACTCTAGCTTAACCCCGCTTGGTAGTGAGCTCACCCATTTAGTGCTAACTGCTACATACTTTAGTTTACGCTAACTGTTACTTAGTATACAACGATAGAGTAAAATAATAATAGGAGACGTAAAACTACCTAAAACTGGATATCCAGTTCATACAGAGGGAGGTTCTATATGGAATTAAAGATTTGACTGCTAGAGAATGCTTTAAGCATTAAGTCCACCGTTGTACAGTATTATTTATGTAATAAAGTATTTGAAAAAATAAATAAAAAAGGTTTATGAATTTCACTACTGCACTGAAGAACTACCGTAAGTAGGTAAATGTTCATTGAAAATGTAACTGAAATCGCCTTTTATATGGGATATCATTCAAATAGAGCCTTCATTAACGAGTTATAAATAAATATGCGCCAGACAACACACCAATTGTCTGGTTTCGTGGTAAGGAATCTTCCTTGTGTTCGGTACGAAGTACCAGACAACGATTATAATTATAATCTCAATTAATAGTTATAATCTCGATTTATTTTCCAATCTTTTCCAATCTTGCTAAATCTAGGCAAGCGAGCGCAACGGAGCTGCGTTTGAGGCACTTACTATGAATTGGAAATCGGAGCCATTCTGCAATCGGATCAGAAGGACGACGCGACCGAAAGTGCAAGTGTTGCAATAATACTTCATTTCCACTCCGAGCCGTTTCGAATTCCGCCACTTTTTCTATCCACCATTCCTTTTGTTTGCCCGTCAAATGCAAGTTATAAATGATCGAAACTCAGATATCGACTTTCATTGCGAAATAGTCGGCAGAAGCGCCTTTTGCAAAATTACTTAAATTGCAACCGTCTTGTCATAATCTTAAAGCATATTTTATTTTGCTTTTATAATTCGTGTGCGGAAGATATCAAGAAAAGGATATTTTTACCTGAATATAAATAAATGTGAGGCCTAAAATCCCAGGGCAAAAACTAGTTGAATTTCAATAAAATAATTGTATAATTGTGCGGTTTAGGTAGTTACTTTAACATGGCAGCCGTACCAACTACGGATAAAGTTTACAATTCTTAAGATCATACCCGCTCTTTTTAAGGAGGAGCTCACGAGGAAGAGAGTAATAAGACTTTATCCCCATCAAAAAAATTTGCATGCGATCTACAAGAACCGCTTCTTGTTTCATAATAATAACTATAACCGAATTCTAGCACTAGCTAAGTGACTACATACTGAATGCAATAAGTTAACAAGTAATAAGTTTCAAGCTTTGCCGCCAAGTCATCAAAAAGTAGACACCTACCAAACACATTCATGGTTTCAAAACAATTATTATTTGTCGTTTTTTAAATTGAATCACAAAGTATTAAATTTCACACCGACACACATGGACAGTGAACGCACTCTCAAAACTATCCATCCTTTCATGGAAGCTATCCCGATGTTAGTAATTAACCCGCTTTTTGTGACCATCCCATATTCATTTGATTTATTTTAGAGCCCTTCGGTAAAAGAAGAATTTGCGAAATATTGCAGCCCATTCGAACTATTGCCAGCGTTTCTCAAACTACTAAAATGTCAATCAACTGAAAAGTCAACTCAAAGCGTTTAACTAGGTAAATATATATGACTTCATACTATAATGATACTGTAACATAAATACTAATTTCAGAAAAGAGAAAGATATAGATAAATTTAACTCCGTACGTACCTATTTAGGTAGACATAAGACAAAGGTTGAGTAAATTACTCAACCTTCAATCATCATTTCGGCTTATTAAAACAACTTTTCGAGTCTAGATATTAGATTCTTATTTAGGTTAAACCTTTATCAACATCTATAAGTAGGCATTACCTGTTTTACGATTGCCTGAATTTAACGAGCTCTATTTTTATGAAGTTTGAGAACCATGCACTCTCCTCTGTCCTTTCCACGAATACGATTTCGGGCGCTAGTAAAAAGCGCAGGTATACGTCGAGAGTGAAAGGGTCCACGCAATTCGAGACCGGCCCAGTTTCACTGCTTCAGCCCCGGCTCCTACTGACCTTCCCGTGGTTTTTGCGATCTGCACCAACACTAGGAGCATTCTGCAGGCCATTATCAACCGTAAATACATCGCAAAACGGCTGAGCCGCAAGGAGAAATGAAGACAATAGACAGCAAGAAAGAGTAGATAGCGAGGAGAATCGAAAAATGCGCCTGATTGTCGAAACTGATGTCCTCTCCAAAACATAACACGTGGGAATTCGCCCTTTCATTGCGCTGATCAAGCGATATTGCATTATTTGCATTCACTATGGAAATTCGATACAAACTAAATGTGAATAATGGAATACGGATTACTTGATTTCTTACATTCAATGAAGATAAGCTTTGCGGTACGTACTCCGATACTCCTATTTGTGTGTGAGGTAACTTATGTAGTCAACATGTACAAGTGCATATTAATATATGCCCTAAAGGTTTGACTGGCAGAGAATGCTTTTAACATTAAGTCCTCCTTTGTATACCAATATTTGTGCAATAAAGTCTTAAAATAAAAATAAAACTAACTGAATGGCAAATGTTTAATTATAAAAAAAAATATTCATTAATTATTTGCTAAAATTTGCATGTCTGCGTGTAGGCTGAATACATTTCATTTGTTTTGCTGTAAGACCTCTACGTATATATTTATTAATGTATGTATTCTTGCTTGTATTTCAGGTTTAGAATGTTTAGATTAAAAGGCATAAGCGATTGAGACCTTGATTGACTGTAATATAATCGTGATCTATCTAAGGCTCTATGCTTATCCCCTCTTCTTTAGAAACTACTATTCTGTGAGAATGAGATATTACATTTTCATAGTACGCTTCATGGATAAATAAAAAAAAAACATGTGTACATTGTCCCTCTATTCACTTGAAGTAAGTAAATAATTTAGGTACTTATTAATCGTACTGTGCCCAAAAGTGTCCAATTTTCTTCGTAGGCTACTTCAGTCGGATCACAAAATAGATTCCACCCTACACGCTGATCTTATCGAGTGTTCACGGAACCAAAACGTTTGTGCATGGTTAGCCCCTCTAATCTTCAACGTAATCTAACATTGGATAACTATTTGTATTCCCTAAAAAACATGATTTATATAACTGGCCACATATAGCCACTTTATAGTATGCCCTCATGTCCTTCAGTTCATTAACATTGTTATAATTTACCAAGAATAAATAATATTTTTTTAATGATAAGTTAGGTCTGACTTTAGTACAATTGTCATAAAATATCATTAATAAATTAGCTGCAGTCTTTTGTATAAATTTAATTAATCCCCATCATATTCTTGCAAGCAGCAGAGGCGCTCTTTCTTAAAAGAACATATTGCAATTATTCATCTTTTGCCACCATTAGGATTCGTTCATACCTATACACCATAGCATTAAGCTTAGCAACTTTCCCACGCACCATGCACTGGTTACTCCAATTCAATTCATCAAATCGGACCCATATCTGAGAGAAATTTGAATGTTTGACAGGAATTTGTATTTGCGCAAAGTTTTTTCAACAGAGCCGATGGCTGGTTGCACTTTCTACGCATCGTGGGAATGCAGGTGGGGAAGGGTTCACCTACACTGGCCTTTTTGTCCGCCTCGGCCCGGTTGCACAAAAGCTAACATTAGCTCTTTGTGGAGACGTCAAGTGATGTTCGCCTAATAGATAATTTATGAAGCTGCCGCAAAATGTCAACCGTTGCACAACTTAAAATATTAGGGTTGTTTGGGTCTGCCAGTCGGTCTTGTCTCTGTAGATGCGGCAAGATAATTTCGCTTCGGCTTCTTTAAGCCCTCGAAAATAATTATCGACGAGACTGAAAAAAAAGTTGTTAATCAATTTCAGTTTCGCTGTCGAAATACAAAGTTAATACGACTCTACACGTGTCAAACTCGTTGTTACGTTAACAGCGCAATCCTAATCCCTTTAAATTGAGATGTGGTTGTATGAAGAGCATTACAACTGCGTTGACACTCTTGAAGGACAAATGAAGCCAGCAAGGTGTGATGGTAATCTCCTCGCTGGCACGCAGGGCACGTCTCCCGCCCGCCGCGCGTTCTCGCCTTTATGACTCGTCATCATACGCTCCTAAAGCAACAAAAGTTAATTTTAGTGCAACGGATTAACGCTATAACCTTCCACAGCTAATCTTACGCAAACCCATTGATTCTCATTGGCTAGTTTTATTACGATTTTGCAACGGTTTGCACTTAATGGGTCAGCAATACAAGAATTTATAATTAGATGAAACTGTTTATAATTTTATGTTGATTTTGAAATAACGTTAGAGTAAGTCAGTACCAAACAATTTTTTTTAAAGTTATACACTGATACAACTGCGTGGCAAAATGGTAAGGTTACTCGGCTTGAATTTCGTTACATAAACATACCAGTGGCATCTGCGATCATGTAGTATATGGATGCGTGACCCCAATCATAATCCCCTTTTCACAATGCTGGATAACAATTAATCCAACCCTTTCACTTTCGAAAGGGCACCGCCTATATAAAGTTGCTCCGCGGATGACACGTCAGATTTATTTATACCGTAACCCTTTCGCCCAATCAAAACGCGTCATGTGTGTACAAAAAATAAACAAACGATGCGATAAAAAACGTAAAAGATGGAGAGGCGGCCGCGGCGCGAGCGCTTGGAGGGGCCTAATAATAACCCTTTCGCGGTGAAGGGTTACCCGACCAATCAGAAGCGAGGCGGGGCCAGGCCATAATTAGAATTCAACTGTGAAGTTTATAATTCGATCAATATTCATTCAGTCCAATGTTACATCTGATTACTATACTTAAAAGAGGCAATCTACAGACTAATAAATGAAATCTTATGTTATTATGACTATTACAAAATGTTCTTATGATCAATGTGATGTTGTTCAGCATTTGCTACTCAAAATAAGGCAAGGCACAAAATGGTTATTACAGTCAATGAAATCATTGCTCAACATAATTGAGTAAGTATTTTGCTAACACTAACGACAGTGGTAAGGATATTTAATTAAATGGATTCATCAAAACGATGTCGGCAACATACAATGCACGCAATAAACATTTTAGCCGCAGTACAGCGCACCATTTGGAGGAACGTCCCGCCACACCCACCACACAACGTGACCACATGCGCTCATCAACCAACAGGGTGAAGCAAGGAAGCGTCCGCAGCCAGCGGCCTAATGTCCTGCGTCAGCCGCCTTCCGAGCACAAAATGATCCCGCATACGACGCCACCAATGAATTAAGTGCACCCACCCTATCTGATTCTCAATTGGAGACAACTGCCTACATTTTAAAAGTACACGTATACACAAAAGTGTTAGAGAAAATAAAATGATACATGCTCCTATTGTGAAAGTTCAGTCTCATATATACATGTTGATGTTTGTTATTTTAGTTGTAAAATAACAAAATGTGGGACTGTGGTCAACTAAAATTACTTATTAAAACCTTTATTTTTCAATGGCAATTGGTGTAACACTTTTGTAGGCAAGTGTACAGATATTTTGTGAACATATATTTACAAATTAACGCCGTTGTTGGTGATCTATATTTTATTACCGACAATGTGATTAGACGTTTTTGGTTAAAAATTAATAGGATTATTTATTACCGGTTACCATTCCTTTCCATAATTTGTGATAAGTTCCAACTCGCTGTCTATATTAAAAACAGCTTCTTTCAAAATACCTATACAACGTACCTAGTACTATTATATCTTCTGTGCCTGTGTACCTATACCTAGGTCGATGCTTTAAGTCGTGCTCATACATCTTTGACAACATGGCCGTGGTTGTCTTATAGTGTACGAAATTGATAATATGATAATACTTTTTTATTTATTTATCACTGAGTTACAAACTTATTAATTTTTTAGTCGCATGTTTACCGTCACAAAGACTAGATTCAAGTCACAGAGGTGGTTAGTTAATATGAGTTACATAAAGGATACTAAGCGTCATTATAATGCAGTTTTTTACTGCAATTTTTTTTAATATAGGTCTTTTCTAAAATTGGCTTGTTACAAACGAATATTGTTACTCAAATCGTAAAATGTGTGATAATAAACGGGATACCACCCAAATTAGGAACTTTAATTTGTTCCAAACTGAATTGATTGGAGTAAACTGTTACCAAAGGGCCGCTAACGACAGCCATACATTGAATAAGTAATGTCCGCACGACACGTCATACAGTTCCCAAAACAACAATAACACATCGGTTATGGGAAACATAAAATTGTCCCCTATGAATGCGGACGAATAACGAGTGAAGTTTTCTTTTTTTGTAAATAATCGGCTCTGTAATGAGTTGCTTTTTGGTGTAACGTAAAGTGGTGTACAAAAAGCGCGAGCTGTCCAGATAGGGGCGTATTCACAGGCGATGAGGGCGATTGTTTCAGTCTAATTGGTTAAGTAGTCCGACCTAATTGCCTTCGGACACGACACCTCTACTCTTTGGACGAGCGCGAAGCGGCCTGCCTTGAAACGGATGTTCTTTATAAATTATTGTCATTGTTATTTATTTTCATCGAGCCTGTATAGTTAAGTAAAGTGCATCGGTTATAATAAGTAGATAGCGAATTAAGAAAAACGTTTTCTTCCAATTATCGCTGACGGTTGTTACGTCGTTGCGTATAGTTCAGTTGGCGTTTTGTTATTTAAAAAGGTGATCGCCTAAACTATACGTAAGTCATCCTTTCCCAATTATAGATGAAAGCCATGTCATGTAGGATATTATAGGTACGACTCTTGGGTGCCTGTTGGTCATGTTGAATTAAATTGGTATCATTTTCAGTTTTCCACCTTGCTGTTTTGTGATTGTGTGAACAGACCATTACGCATAAACAAACAACGTGACTAATAAACCCTTGATGGATGGGTTCCGCGGTTTATGCGGTGTCAGACAGCTAGTTTATCACGGTGTAATCCGCGGCATTAGTCAAATTAACACGGCATAAAGCCGCCGCCCGCGCACCGCCGCCCGCCCCGCGGCGCCCGCGCCTGTGATTGTGATTAGTTAGCGCGAGCGGCTCACGGGCGCGACTCTGCCTAATTGACCTAAAAGTGCTCAACACGAATCGGTCCGAATTATACTTTGCAAAACCAGGGCTGGCTGCAGATGCAATTTAAAGCAAGTTAGTTTAAAATAACTGTATCAAATAATTATTATCGATAAACAGCTATACAAACAAACGCCTTGTTGCCATGGCGAAGGCGGATAGAGATATATTTATAGCAAAATAACAATTATTTAACGATACTGCTGCGTAAATACCATAGACTTATATGTATTTTACGTCGGTAAATACATTTTGTGTTATTATGTGCTTCAAGTGCCAGTATCATTCTATGCAAACAAAACTACATACCTACTTACTTATAAAGAGCATTATGAAACAGCTTTTGGTCTCTCGTAAGCCTTGAATGTAGTATGCATGCAAGCGTCGCCGCCCACCTTACTGCACTTAGTAGTACAGTGTAGGTACATACATTAGTATTTCCTGTTTTTAAACTTCAGATAACTAGTTACATAATGTTTTTAAAACCATTAATTGTCACCATATTTTCCTCGGGTGCTCTTTTCAATTACCTACTTACCTATCGCAGTTATCGCGTTACAAAACGTCGAAACACTTTCGATCCGTATCTTATCAAGAACAAGCGCGGTCACAGCCCTGCTCATGGTAATGCGACGGATTGATAGGCCCGCGCCCACTAACCCTAATCAAATTAATGGCGACTGAACTCTGATTAACGCGACAGCGCGCAATACATTTCCATAGCGCGTCCCCGCGGGCGCGCCCGATTTATAACACCTTTACCGCGCCCGCGCCCGCCACCGTTAACGTTATAGCTCCGAGAACGCTTGCCGTCACGCTACCTCTTGCCCATCAAGTATACACCGTTCCAGTTTTAAATTCAATACAAATGCTATGTTTATTCGTCGCATTTGTGTTGATTTACTAACAGACTCTCAACTCAACAAGGTTAGGCTCTACGATAGCCCTTTTTAAGGGTACTGCCACTTTTAATAGCAATTAAAATCTCTCTTTCCATCAGCAACTTATCCAAGTTCATACAACTTGATGTACATATAAAAATAGATTAAGTTTATTTATATTTTTGTACTGTTGGATACAATTATGTGTATTTACGAATGTTGTGAACTTTACTAATTACAATCTAAGCCCAATCATATTTTTTAATAATAAGCATCAAGTAGTTTTAAGTTAAATATGATGTATATTCGAACTATAGGCAATTTTTAATGGATATTAAAATTCTGAAAGCTACACAACACAAATCAATCTTTATTTCAGCTTAATTAATGAACAAGTGACTTCGCTAAGGGTACTGTTGTTTCAAAGACTTATTGGGCATGCATCTACATAATGAAAATGTTTGTCCTTTATTAATCATTATCTTGCGAAGTTGTAGCCAAGTGCTAAGTCCTCTTTTAATGGACTTTGAAGTTTGTTGGATCGGATCGAGATGAGTTTTCATCACGGTGTTAATGTACAAGTTGGTAACGAGCATGAGTTGGTAAATGAAACGTCTAGGAGTAGGCTGTAGGTGTGAGGGGCGAGGGCGGGCGGGGCGTGCGTGATCATTAGCGCGCTGTAACGAGCGCCTGATTGATACGCTACAATAACAGCGATCGCGCAGCGCCGGCTCCCACCAAACTTTCCTTCTCGCAACTTTGTTTGATGTAATTAAAATCCATCTCCCTGAACGGCGCGAGCACATCCGACGTGTAATTTTCCTTTCAAAGAGAACTTCCGTTTTAGACCCCCCGCGCCTCCCCTCTCTAATGAAAGATTACTTTTCTCCGCCTAAAAAGGCTTTTAAGCAACGCCAGCGAAATGACTGAAGTTTTATACTTTAATGACTTAGTGCAAAATTCGCCGATTCGCCGAAAATTTAAACTTAGATTAAGATTTCGATGTTCGAAACTGCGAGATGTTTTTCGGGAGTAGCTTTACTTTTTAAGTATGAATTCTAAGCAATCAAGACTAATTGCTTTTTAATTACTTTTCGTGGAAAGCTGAGTTCTGAATATAAAAGCGATATTTTATGAAAGTGAAACGTTAACGTTGAAAAGTTTACAAAGATAACATGTAATGGAGTGGTATAGTGTCTGTGAATGTAATGGAGAAAAGAATGGATGATGTAGTTCTAAAAAGGGTTTTTCAATACATGGGATTGAACAGACTATATTAAATCTCAATGATAATCCCAAGGAAGTAACCAGCGCGTGTTCACGGTCACTACTTACTACCGGCAACGTCTGATAGCGGCAGTAGTGTATGCAGACGATAGTCCGTCAGTCACTTTAATCAAAGCCGTCAGTCACCGAAAACGGCCGATGAAATCGGTTTTGGTGTAAGCGCGCCGTTCGGGTGCCTTGTGTATCTGTAAGTAGAGGGCATCTCATTGCGGTGTGGTGCTGGCTCGCTCTGCGTCTGTGGTCTGGTCACCGATCGGCGAGCACACTTATTAATTGCCCGGTCCCTCCGTGTACAGTGCACGGAGGGCGCAAAAACGCGTCCTCCCGAGCCCTGTCAGCGAGGGAAAAAATCAGTGAGCGATCGTCCCCTCGCGGCCGAGTCCATCATATTGATTGAGGGAGGGGCTGCCATTGGTCAGCGTCCCCCGCGCCCGTTCATTTATTATAGACACTGCGATGCTGCCGCTGGACCCACGCCGTACACTCACTTAAAGTTACAACTTTAACTATCGCTCACTATTTGACAAAGTCCTGAGGTAATTATGCCCACTGAAGCGTAGGTAATTCATTTCACGCAAAGGTGGTCATAACTCCATGAGCGTTCTCTACCAGACGTACCTTAGTTGAAAAAAACATAAAATATCGTAAATATTTGAGGCCTAAAAATATACAATTAGTTAGATACTAAGTTTATACAAGGAATACAATCAGCTTTTGTGGAAAAAAAAATATTTTTAGAGGTCTTATCTATTAGACCTAAGATACTTGCAATTGAATGTACGGCAAGTATGAAAAGGAAAAGTAATATACCTAGGAACTTATGAAATAAGTGCTTATAAAGGTAACTAATACTTAAATAGGTAAGTTTTTTATTTATGACACAAACTTTACTAGTAAAAAAGGACAGTAATGAAAGTACTTTAAATAACTTCTATCTAGCCAAATATCAGAATGTTACCTGCCCGAAGTGGTAAGAAAGTCAATAATATAGAGGGATCTCTTGTTTCTTGCAAGAGAGTTTTCGAGTACCAAATTTAGCAAACAACGTCGATTACACATCGGACATTCAAAGTTAAACCGATTTCCATTTTGATAGATAAATAGGTTACACGCGCTCGATAAAGTTTTGTCCCAGCAGAATTAAGTGGGAAGTGAGATAAAAGTGCTTTACATTGACGGAAACGAAGACAGAAGCCGTCATCAATGTCGATAAGGAGATAACTAATATTCGGAATGTCTCGTCTCTACGGAGCGGACCGCGGCCGCGAGGCGCGACTCTATCACAAGTCGGAGGAAATAAAGCGATGGGGGCGATGGGAAAGTTTCATTCTCCTTAAAATATGTAGAGAAAGTGAAAAGTAAGGGAGGGTGGGGGCAGCGGTCAGCGGAGGGATGATGGATCACCGCGCTCTGTGCCAGGACCTTTCTTTTCTTCTTTGCCAATTATAGGTACTTACCTACCTACTACGAGTACGGCTGCGGTTACTATATGATACGAATTTAGCCGACCCTTTTATTTCTAATCAGAAAATAATAGTTATACTTTGGTTTATGTCCCTCGTAATACTTACGGACACTTAAATTGTCAATCGCTAAATAAGTCTAGAGTATAAGTTAACTGCTAATTGACTTCATACATTGCAAAATTAACATGGTTGTATGATTAGGATTACACAAACCTTTAGACAAACATTGTCACAAAGAATGCGTTACTAGCTGATGATACCCATATAGCTGTGCAAGTTTATAAACCATGGCAGTTTCTAAGGAAGCTCGTAGGTACTTAAGGCAAAAAACGAAATAATCTTAAGCCGGTTTTCTGAAGTGCTTTACAGCTGTCTTGCATTTTGCATCTCAAATCATTTATTAAAACTAAACGCCGTTAATTTCAGAAACAGGGTACAATTCATCCAAACACGGAGGAGTACAATGTGAGATAAAACTGGTGCATCATGTGTGGGCGCGTGTGTGGTGGCTAGGGCGCCCCCGCCCGCCCCCGTTGCCTGGCAACCGTTTGTTTTCGCGGCTCGGGGCGGATAGAAGGGGTAGGCCCATGATTGATCAGCCTATCCCGCTGGAATGCCTACTGCCGCGGTTCTCGGTCCGCTGATAACGCCAACTTCACATCTTGAAGGGACCAGTGAACACAAAATTTTCTACGTTGTGGTTTGAATTTCATAGGCAGAGTACTAACCGGCGACATTACTTAATCTTATCCGAGCCGTGTTGTTTATTTTTGTAAAATTTAAAGTTTACTGTGACAGCTTAAAATTTAATACACTTTTTACAGAGTCCAAAAACCTTCCTTCTTTGAATATGACATATTCAACACATTATATCGGTAAGTTATAAAGTATGGTTTCTCAAAATGGATTTCTCATTCACAAACTACTGCTACTACTTATCTATGGTGTAGTCAAAACCGGTCCGGCGCAGCCGTTCCTATTTTATTTATTTATTTCAGATCTTACGTAGATAAAAGGTAATATAAAATCACTTACACGGTAGGTATGTAAGAGCTATGCCTAGTGAAATTGACATAACTTTTCACATAAAATTATTGCACGTTAAAGGAACGGTTAAAAATTCTTAAAACTTGCATAACTGGAGTCTACTTCCCGGTATTCTTAAGGAGTTTTTTTTACCAAAACGCAATTCTTTTCTATTGGTGAGATATTGCCGCATATTGTTTAATTTTTGCTCTAATTTTTAACTTGGGACTGCAACCATTGATTTAAAACGACAGGGATGAAATATGGCTTTCAAAACAATAACAAAAACTATGCGGTTTATTTGTTTGTGACCACTTTAGTGTGCAACTGTCTGTCCCTAATATCTGAGAAATGCCTGTAATGCAGCAACGGTAGGTATCTGTAATGCAGCAACGGTAGGCATTAAAGGCACTTTAAATTGTAACGTGTCAAATTATTAATTACCATGACAATACCTAATATAAAGGCACTACATTGTGCCGGAAACCCCTTAAAAATGTTTTCTGTAGGTAGGAGGCACTACTAATTTTAAAATACCAAAAATAGTTATTTCATTTTATTTACAACTTTCCTATACCAGTATACCTGAACGCTACTACATAATAATTATTATTTTATGAATACAAAGAAAACAATCAAGAAAAAACACGTTTCGACCGGGCACGCTTTTTGCAATTTTGTTAACGATCGCCAGTTGGCAATAACATTGAAATATGCCTGCTCAGTTTATAGGCCATTGGCCATTGTGCATCCATTTTAACACCACAAAAGAGTTTGTGCCAATATTCAAATACGGAGAATCTAAAATATTGTACTACCTACTTGCATAACCGTTTTGCTAACTCTATTGTTTTCTTGCTCTATTTTTTTCTTTTCTTCTGTGAAAAGTTGTGATTTTTATTCATCTCATGGAATTGCCATTGAATTACGTAGGTACGCCTAATTTAAATGTAACTTTTTTAACGCCTAATTTACACACGAACTTCAGACATTTTAAAATTCTATTCTCGTTTTTGTCAAATTGATAAAATACGGCCTAAAAAGATAGAACGTGAGGTATAATTATCTCTAAAAAGTCAAATTAGAAAATAGGCACCAATGAAATTAATTTACATTACTCGTCGGACCCGTTAAGGTAGTTAAAAAGAAGGGAAACTAACAAGCTATAATTACAAAGTGCCTAATTACAGCAGTTGACATCCTTTTCACGAAAAAACTACTTCTTTAATCGAGTATAATGATAGGGTTATACGTTTTTTGACAAAAAGGAGCTACCTATTCGTTTTTACAATACGAGTACAATATTTTTTACAAGAGCACAGTGTCCATAATACTATAGATAAAATTCAATCAAATGGAGAAGCCAAGAAAAAGTGTGTAAGTAATGGGGTAGACTTGTAACTAACTAGATAGATTGATAGAGCAACTTTCCTCTACATAATCTGAAGTAGGAAAATCAGTTTCACTTGATTACTCATACTGCGTAGTGTCAAAAATACGACGTTCTTATCTAAAATGGATTTACTTGGAAAAATGTAATAAAGGCAGAAATATTTCCATGCATATCTTATCAAGAAATTCCAGCGCGAGTCCGCTAGGAGCGGGCCGGCCGCGCGTGCCGTCCCAAATTACTGCTATTATTTTATAATCCCTCCTAGTTACGTTTTGAATATTAATGACATTCCACAGCTTTTTCTTTCAAGCGATCCATTTCAAGAAGCAAATTTCCGTTACAGTACCGTACTTCCGAAACTTTTCTGATTATACCGACCGGCACTTACATTTAAATAGCGCCTTAAGTTGATGAATCGTATTTTATCTCTGGACAGATCTTTTCGTAACGCATACAAAGTATCACTCGTATACTGATGTGAAATAATAATCCTTTTAATTGGAATAAAATGTTTGTGTTGCATGCACTCATATAAACGAAATATTATAATAGTAATGCATTAGTTAAGGTTCGATGAGATCCGAGTGAGGTCTACACACACAAAGCTCGGTGGAAGGCGCACAGTCTTCCGATACCATCTACGCAGGCCGACCGGTATCAGTTAAATTATGCTAACAAAGTTATAAATGAACGTTCACTATTTTATTATTAGCTGCGGGAACAGAAGTGTCTAATTAAAACATTCACCTACCGCGGTCAGATGGACGGACATTTAAAAAACTCACCCCAACAACGGCTGCATAAGGTGGATTGAGCTTTTTATCGAACCGCGTAAAAAACGCACACGCGCCTTCGAAATCCGATTAAAAAAGGGGTAGACGTGTGTCTTCAGAAAAACTGTGAGTATCGTATAACCCTAATTCGACGGGATACTGATAGAGCTATTTGAGCGCCGTTAAGGCTCGAAACGGTCGATTGTTTCGATATCGATTAATTGGATCGTACGGTAATCGATAACCTTTCTATAGCAATGTGTTTTTCCATCTGCCGCCTAAATATGATTATGCTAAAGCCGTTTTTCGTGATTATAGATTATTTTTATAGATGGTTTTTAAATGGTACAATTACAATACCTACCTACAATACCAGAAACGGCGTCGTGCTGAAATTAATATCATTACCTACTTACTACTTATTTCGTAAGAACACATCAAGAAGGTTCTTATATCAAAGAACTCCTACTTATAAATAATATTTGTTTTTGACGTAAGTAATAAACGTAAGTGAGGTATTTATATGTCAACTGCATAAAAATAACGTTTTTTTTATTAATTTTATATATTAAAACTACACTTTTTATGAAGTATTTTTCAATCCTAAGTCTGTAGCTATTTGTAATGTAAGCCAAAGGTATTTTTTAATGTATAAGGCACGTAACGAAATAGTCTGATGTTTACTATGCGCATTAACAATTTTCCCACAATCCTATCTATCCAATAGACAATGTGTCACTTTCACAAATTCAATAACCCTGTTTGGTAGTTATTAAGACAGGTGCTGTTATAAAAAACCGTATCCACAGAAAGTTGTTTCGATACCTCAACTGTCACAGGTTATCAGATAGTTTTTAAGCTGCACAAAAAGTGACCCTCAACATATTCATAAATATTAGTAATAGCCACTCTCGCGCCATAATCATTGTAACGTCTCACGCGTGTCGTAGCAAGGAGTCTAAAAAAGGGTTAGAAAAATAGTTGAAAAGTAAAACTTAACCCTACCTGCCAATGAGTGGAGGAGTCGTTGATTTTTTCAATTTAAGCAACTTTTTCTTGTTTAAAAAAGATTTTTAGCTATTATCTTTTTTTATTCGCTTATACATTAACATAGTTTATTAAATGATTTGATCTGTTCATTAGATGTTACTAGAAACGGACATCAATTTCCTTTTATTTTTACTGGAATTATATTCACTACCTACACTTGTAAAAGTATCAACAAAATGATAACTTAGGGAATCATTCCATCCAAAACAAAAACAATTGTTAACCCATTTTGGCCTTTATTCCACTAAGTTAAGGCTGAAAACATGATTCGCACCTGAAGTGCAGTAGCCGACCACAAAGCGCGGAAGGGTTGCGCGCGCGCACCGTGACATCCGTGTAAGCATCGTGTAATTGCGCGACAGGTAGAAGGGTTCCAGCCACCATTGTTCGCCCATCGGCATTCCATTTCGCTAAATTGACGCAGAAAGGGTTACTGGCACACAAAGATCAACCTAATTGTAATATTAAAAAAAAATACCTTTATGTACATATTACAGGTTGTAGATTTCAGTCTGTGCAAAGCTTACAGAGGTTTAGTACTTATACTAATTACAAAAAAAACTACGAGTAGGTACCTATTGTGATTCTGTAGACTTTTTGGTGGGGAGTTCGTTTAGCTTGTGTCATTGTATTTTAATTACACTAAATTACTATGAGCTAAGTATTGTAACCAGGATCGTTAGTTCCATAAAAACATGTCTTTCTTTTCTAAAACGCATAGAACGTAAATCGTGCAGTGACAATAAAATACCAAAAAACTGCCGAATGACTATCAATGTGTACCCTTTTATTATGGTCGATTGTATCGTTGATAAAGGGATGAACGCCGCGGCTGTCCGCGAAACTAATTTATAAATGATTGAGACTTCATTTTTTTTTAAAAGTCCCCAATTGATATAAATCGCGATAAATCTGGACAAAAAAAAACTACAGAAAGCGGGCTCGTGGAATTTTATATTTCAACTATCAGCAACTACATTATGAAATCGCTTGTATCTGTTCTGAATGAACTTGTAATCTGTTCACACTCTTATGGCCTGTTTCACAGTGCCCTAATAGTTCTGGTTAACGTTATCTGCCCTACATACGAAATAACATTCCGTATTTGTATTATAAGAGATGGTGAAACAGGCCTTTAGTATACCTACAGTTGTACCAAATTATAGTCAAGATGTACTCCTAAGTTGTATGTATGTATATTAATTTACAAACTTACACTTAATCTGTAGATTATGTATTTTTAATGTACTACCATGGCACCTGAATAATTTGCCCCCAACATCATGATCATTGAGTATCATATCATCATGACCAACGATCACCAGGTTCAGCCGGTGACCTACAAAACATAGAAACGACTACTTACTTTAACTATAAATAACAATGTTGCTTAATTGTAACATTAACTTAATCAATGTTCAGCTCCGTCACTTACTTTACAAGTTCAACTTATCACATCTTAAAACGAGTATAATAAACCCTACAAGCGCTCTTATTATTTGTAATAATAAAAGAGTCTAATTCACAACTGTCGATTCAAAAAAGGATTTTTTCCCATAATAACGGCAATCGATCGACGCGAGGTAGTGATTACTAGTTTCAAAAGCAAAGCACCCCTTTCTGACCCACTTTTTACCAGTTTTTAACAATTTTTCGTTCCCTCTTCAAAAGCTCCCTTTGAAAAGCCGGGCGTGAACGAGTTGATGATATTACATTTTTTGCAAAGAAAGGAAATTTACGAACAATCCGCCGTATTAACAACAAAAACAGCGATGTTGTGCGCATTGTACGAGTTTTTTGCGGACTCGCGTGCGCCTGCGCGTCGGCGGCGTCCGCGGAACCCTTCCTGGCGCGGATTGCGGAACCCTTCCCTCTGCGCGCTATGTGCACGACGCGAGGGTCACCCCGACTCCTGCACAGCATCAAAACGCCGCAACGCCGCGGCTCCCTTCGCCGCATACGCTCTTTGGCGACGAAGCCATCGCTCGCTACATTTCGCATGTGTGCCGCTCGACAGCTGCATCGGTTTTTATATACGCTCTCATATTTTTTCACAATATACGATCACTGGGCACCCTTGAAACAGTTTGCGTAATCGATGACAAAACTAAATATTCCGCCCGATGATTTCCGTATTTTTGGAGAACCCGAGCACACAAAAGGAATGAGTGACGGTTTGAAAGAGTAAAATAAAGAGCGATTGAATAAACAGTTGAACAAAAGTTTATAGTCACTGTATTGCACTAACTTACATTTTTTGAATCCATAGTTAGTATTGGTTTTAATTCTGGCATATTGTAGAACCTAAAGTTTTGAGTAGGTATTCATTACAGGCCGAGTAAGTATAGAGAGCGGTCAGTAGGTAAAGTAATGGATAACATACCTAGGTAGGTAACCAACTCAATAGTAGAGTAAATCGAAGCTAGATGGACGCAAACTTTTGCTATCTACTAAAAGAATTGATTCATTTGTAAAAAATATTTTACATCCACGAAACTATTAGTCATTTCAAAAATATTATGTCGTAACGTAATTGACCCCGAACTTGGTAGAAGAAAACGATATTCCTACTAAAGTATAGCTAATACTTTACCTAAAAAGCTTTTTGGGTTGGCTATAACTACGAATGATAATTAAATATATGAATTGAATTCTAAAATAATGTCGTCAAACACTCCGGAAGCAGGACAGCTCAAACTTAATGCTTATCATTTATTCGTCGTCGCCATTTTATATCTGCACTAAATCAAGTTGTCCGAACAGGCATTTTGATGAATCGTTTAAATTAGACCGTATAGATGTGTGAATAGAAAAACACCATACCTACATTGATTATAATCAGTAGTGTTAATGAGGTGCCTATTGTTTAATAAATTTATTATTCAAAAAATATTCTATAAAAATGTGTAACACTTTAGGACAAACTGATAAATTGCTGTTGAAAGCTGCCATGAATCAAACAGAATGCGATTGAATTCTAATGCGTGGAAATTTCTCGATTGTATCGCGGGCTCCTATCGCGTTTCTCAGAACAGATCTCATTTCAATATTGCGTAAGCAGGTAGAGAATTGGTTTGAACTTTTAATGCCTTCCTAAAATGTGTGTGTACAAGAACATGGACCACACAAATTATAATATAAACAAAATAATGATAATACCCACCTAGACCATAATATAACAACCTTGAATAAACCTACAAGCTACAACAAAAGAGAGGTCGGAAAACTTGATACCAGTACCAGTAAATAAGGGGACTAGAACTGTTGAGGTCTAAGTTATTGGGAACTGAGTGTATAAGCAAGATAAATAAATCAATATAGTTCCAACTTTAATCTATGCTTACATAATATGGTATATCTCAAATATCCTGGGGCCCTATTATTAAATCACTCGCGTCAAAATGGCTAGTGATTATCTTTGATTAATATTTAATTTTCGAATGAAAACTAGTGGACATCCACATAATATTATTAAAAAGGTTAGGTAGGTAGTAGTACTAGTAGTAGTACTCAATTTTGTAACTCGTCACGTTTATACTTGAAGTGATTTCCGTAGACTTTAAACTGTTTTTCGAACGAAAATCACTCGTAATCTTGTCATGAGTGATAAAAAAATTGAATTTCTGAAGATTATATAACCATCACCAATAAAAACTTCCTCAAATCATGAGCTCCTTGAAACCCTACCCTATATCATGCACATCTGATAAGGAGAGTCGTTCGTTACTATGTACTGACTGCATAACGTGTTTTTTTATTTACTGCGCCCCTGATCGGATACAATGGCTGCCAGTGCTATTGATTATGCAAAGCGCTGATGCTCGCTGCAATGGTATGCTTTTTGCAGGGGCCGGACACAGGGGACCCATTCACATATGCCAACCAAGCAACGTGGGATTCGGCGCGCAAATCTATTTGGTTGGCTGGCTATTTTTATACGCTGACCTTTTCTTGCGTGAGGAATTTATTTTGCTTAGTTATTTTTAAAATTTAACGTAAACGGTTTAATTTTTGCTTCGGAACCAAAAAGATACGGGAAGTTACTTCAGCAACCGATTATAATAACAAGTAAGATGTAACTATAGTTGTTTTTATAAAAAAAAAATACTCTCAAGCCTTTACACTTGACACAGACACAGAAACTAGGGTTCTGTCATATTCAGACTCTACAATCATGTAAGACTACAATCTGTTATACGATACATAAGAGATAAGAACATCAAGTAACGTTAAAAGTACACCGATATGTTTGTTGAATGAATGACATAAGTCGCTCCAAAAGTCTGCAAAGCTGTGTCCAGTTACAAAACAAAAGTATCGATTGAAAAGACGCAATTAAAGTTATAGAGCGTTAGGTAACTGCGCGTTTGTTGTCTCACGCGCCTATGTGTTGGTTCCGTTAACCCCACGGAACTTTCATCTCTGGGGAGCGCCCGATAGGGAGGGCCGCCCTCCCTGCGAAGGGAGTAAAAAGTAGTTGCGACTTGTTCACCTCTTTCGGTGTCGCCCTCAGCAACCGAATATTTCTCGTACATGGCGGACCGTTGAAAGAAAATACTCAGTTTATTTCGTATGTCTTTGTGAGTCCATCTTTTGTGTGATGCCTAAAATAACAACGAAACCTTTGATTCGATGTATTATAAAAGCGACAAAAGATATATTTCTAATTATTTCTAGTTTTGGTTATTTTTATAGGTATACTTTTCGTATTTAATACTGTGATAAGACCATTTTTATAGTTATTAGATATAACAAATAAATGGTAGGTATGCCTTTTTGTACTAATCCAGTTATTTGGGAGTTTTTTCAGAGAACTCATGCCATGCTATTTATTTATCCAATAGATTAACGGTGACATAAAGCTACTGTTCAAACAACATGTATTGGGCATGGCACTCGTACAAATAACCCTTGCTAGAACGGTTTTTAGAGCCTTGTTCAGTAAATGGAGAGTTAGTTACGCCCGCCCGCGGCACTCCACCAATAAAAGATATAGGTACTTACTTTATAAGGAAAATAAGCAAGGGTTTGAGCGTGAAGACGTGTGTCTCTTGACTCGCGACGAATCGAGTAAGAAATACGATGCCTATCTATCAAACCCTCGCCTGAGCCGACGCACGGCACACACCACGCAATAAAAAATCCCTTCCAGACATAAAATCGAACTCGTGCTCATCCGACACGCAACAATTGAACTCGACTGCGGGGACACGTTTTTCACTTAAAAAGTGGATTTTATTTTTAAAAAATGCGCTTCCCCCGTGCTACTGGCGGTTTAAAAAGCCGTAATGTGTCCCCGAACGGTGCGCGCGCGCCGGCTGAAGATTTGACGCGCTCGCGCATGTGTTTATAATCGTCCCCTCGTAATTTTAACATTTTTTTAACAAAATTTAAAGCATCCAGTACACCGGTTACTGGCGATCGATACATTGCAAAAAATCGCGAATTGTTATTCGCATCGAACGGACATCAAAGGAATAAAAAAAAGTAGGCAGAACCGACCTTTTTCACCGTCATCGCAGACGACCGGCTGGACGTTATGGGCATAGTATAAGGGCTCAACGGTTTTTGTGTGACCCCCAATTTACAACACAAGAAGGGACGATGTCCTCTCCCCGTTGTATACCTTGACATCTCGTCTTGTGTGGAATCTAATGTAAATTTGTTACAAAAACGGGAATTTAAATAACTGTAGTGGCCGAAAAAGGACCTCTTGGCATAAAAACAGTCGTTATTAATACGGCCCCTTTGGACAAAAACATGAGTACTTCAAAATCCCCTGTCAATAGCACGGGGCTACTGTCTTAAGCAGTATGTAACAAATGACCATAATTTAAACTGCCTGGGGACACAATGCGTCGTTGTTTGTTTGTTGCTGAATGAATTAGCGATAGAAGATTCACATGTGCATTTTAAGTAAGTTAAGTACTTCTTGAATTTTTCAGTTACGCTGATATTTTTGTAGTTACATAATATCTGATACCTATCCTAATACTTGCACCAAAAGTACAGACAGAGCTGAAATGTCATGATATAGACTATTTTCAGAACCGCCTTAAAAATATTTTTAATGATATCCCACACGGTAAGTTTCTAAAGATTTTTTATTTATTTACCATACAAAAAATATAGATAGATGACTCAGCACTCCCCAAAGAGTTCTAGCACTGGGCTCATACGTCATCAAAGTACTGTTAGTTCAGTTTTAAGTTCTGGAGCAATATTTTTGAATCACTCGTGTCAATATTCCGAGTGATTATTGTTCGAAAACGAGCTATTTTCGTTGCCTTTTAATTTATCTTCGAACGAAAATCACACGCCATATTGATGCGAGTGATTTAAAAATATCGCCATTGAACCGGTTTTTATTCATACGATAAGGAAGATTTTCTAAGTAAGTACGGCCAAAATATTATTACAGTGAGACGATTGATTCCGTTGTTATTAATATTTTAACCTCATATTGAACACCAAAACTGTAACTCAGTTGGAAAAACATCGCGCAATCGTACAGGAAATTAACATGATGCGAGTTTTCCTTCGTCTCGGGGTGAGGCTGGATATCGGCAATAAATAAGATTGCCAAAAAGCAGAGCGGGCGGACAGTGGGCGGAAACTAAGTAAAAAATCATCTGACGCGGTCACCGCGCGGCCGGCGGGCCCGCAGCTCTATGTCGATATCGATATTTAACAACTAAGTTTGTATACTGACAAAACAGTATAAAAACAAAAAAAACTATACGTAGTTAACCTTTAATTTATTTTGACTGAATTATCTTATTTTGCCACAGGCGAATCATACGCTTATTAGATAGCCACCACAAAACGTTTTAAAATAATTTAATTATATTTAATGGATTTAAGAGTTTCTGTGTCAGAAATTGTATTACATACATAGTTAATTAAGTACTATAATTTAAGCGTGTCATAAATTTCGACGCTACGAGAAACCTAGTATTTTATTGATATTTTGCTCAATGCTACGAAATACTACGAGTTACGAGACCACCGTTACCGAAAACGAAATAATAGGTATTATTTCATTTTCCAGACATATTGTTACAGATTTGGAGAGGAAGAAATATAAGAAGATAATAAATTAAAAGTTACGTTTATCAGCAAGCTAGTAAGTAACTACTTAATAAAAAGTAAAATAAGTTATATGCCGGGTACAACTGACGCGGCATATAACTTATTTTTCTATTGTTAAAAAAACCGTACATCCTACTTTAGTACGTTTCGAGTACAGATAGAAGTATTATAATTTACAAAGGAAATTACCTCTTGAATATTTTGAATGCACATTAATGTGGAAAATTAACCAATACCTATTACTTTGTTAATTTGCGCAAGCATACCCAACAAAACTTCGTTCGATCATCGACAAAACTGTAATCTCTCGTCCTCAGTGCGTGTGTTTGTGCGGTTGTTTAGCTCGGCATGTGAGGCGAGGGTGGCGCAGGGCGCGGACGAGGGCAGACCGACGGTCGCCGAGCTGCATGAGTTGCACGCTGGCTGCCCACCAGGGCTACCACAACACAGTATCCAGCTACATACCTTAATATGATGATTGTCACTGCATGACGGCACGGTGCATATGGCTGTTAGTGTGACGAAGGCCATCTTTCATAGATGCATATTTCAAACATATGATATGTCTCAAATGCACTTCGGTGCGATAAATTCGGTCTTTGAAGTATAGTAACCCTAAATCAGCAGTGTATATGTATGATAGCCATACAAAATGAATTTAAATCAACCATTAAAAGAGCGATATAGTAAGAAATTCATACCTAGGAGGCATCTATTTTCGTTTGCTCCGCGGCCGTGGTTATTTTTATAAAAATATTGTAAATGTCAATTCAAATTATTATCTACATTAAGTAGGTAGATAATTTTATTTACTATATGAAATAACCTTTTTGCTTTAATAAAGCCGGGTAAAGGATAACATCCCTTCTGGCGACAGCCCTGCCGGTAGCCCGGTCCAGCACACCGCACGCTGGCCGCCAGCGCGGGCGGGGGCGCATTTACATCAAACTCTCGTTATGCCAACACCAACTATCGCGCACGCAATGTCTCCCAGGAGACTGGGCTTTTTATGTATCACGTCATAGCTGACCAAACCTCACTGCCGACTTTTTGTGCAATTTACATTTATTAGGTACCTACGATATAATAACAACTCAATGTGTAGGAGGAACGCTTACTTGTGTTTCTTAGATCCATGAAGTGGTTTTATTGACTCTTTTTTTTTTTATTTAGTATGGGTTTGCTCTTGACTCCAGACCAAGCCAAGTGCGACTAAGACGGAGTCGAAGATGGGACGAGCTCGCCCAGAAGAAGCCTGTTCACTCTAACTTTGAATAGATTCGGATTACTTGACAACTATTACTTGACTTTTTTTAAAAATTAAATAGTAAGCTAAATTTGACACTACCTTACGTACTGACTACCATACACATACATACTACGTAATAAAATCAGTAAATAATAATTCAATCACTACGAATATTACGTTGTTACATCAAGTAACTAAAGCCCATCACATTACACATAAACAGCTATAAGAGACGACTCTACAATCGCATAACTAGTTACATAGCGCGGTGGAAAGGGTTAGTCGCCCTAACCCTTTAGCGAGGGTGTGAGGGCGGGCGGCGCAGGGCGGGCTACGGAAGGGTTGCCGCCCGCGGCGCCCGCCCCGCACCCCGCGCCCCTCGCACTTTTACGACGAGCTTTTTTATCGTGCGTGCTGTCGTTTTTCCTTTTCTATTTTTTATGTTTATTTCCCAGAGACCATAAATTATGTTTGAAAGGAGGGAACTCTCGGACGTTCATGTCGACAGGAACCGGGGAGAAGTCGAGTGAGTTTTCTGTTTTTCTCGTTTTTTGTTCTTTATGGTCATGTGAGCGTGTGGGGCGACTGCAGTCGTCATAGCAACTGCATCGCATTAGGCTGGGGCGTGCCGCTGGTCTTGAGTTGATCGCGAACGCCGCTTACATAAATAAATGGAGAGTATTTGTAGTAGTAACGCGATATGCCCGCAAACACGCTTGTCTATATTCATTCGGGGGTGTTTGTGCACAAACTGGCGAGATGGACGCGCCACTGTTTGCCCACTCTCGCTGGACTCTCGTTTGTGTAATTTCGCAGTATAATATTACACTGTCCTACCAACTGATAGATGAAAGATCGAATCTTATTTATTATTGAGGCCATTTCTCGTGGACTAATAAGAACAAATAAGTAACTTTACCTATTTTATATTCAACCTGTGCCTGGATGAAAGAGCATGAATCTTATAAGTACACGTGCATGAAAATCGAGAACCACTCGAATTACGGTAACAATACTGTCAAAAAGGTTCTGTAGAAAATTAATTACTGATCAACCGCAAAAACTGAACAAAAGTAATGTTGTATCCACTTAATTGCTCACCCTTGCCTGCGAGGTGAAAAAAGCGCGCCATATTGCGTCCAGCGGGCTAACCACCGCGAAAGAGAAATTTACGAATAAAGGGTGTAATAGTTACACGCTGCATTTAAAATTAAAACCCTTTAGGGCGCCACACCGCCAGACAAAGGGCCGAATGGCAAATTGTCGGCAGGTAGCGAATATGTCCGGACTGCGTCCCAATAATTACTAAGGGCCCTAGTTTAATAAATGGCTCTTTTTCTAAATTATGAAGGGCCCTATCGCGCCATACGGACGTACCTGCCGCCAACCCTTCGCCAACATAATGAGTTACGAATCGCCATCGACGTATTCGCATTTTTGGAAATGTTGTTATTATTCCGAATGCGTTATTGATGTTTACATCTGATAATGGGATTACAGGAATTCAAAAGGTTGGACTAATTTTTAAATACGCGTTCCCACGATTCCAAATGATACAGTACCGTGCTTTAGGACATGTTAACATATGATTTATTATTGTTAAACTATTATACTACAAGTTCTACAATTTGTGTTATGTATGACTATGACATAATATACCTAAATCAGTCTCTACATACCAACCAGCACTTAGATAGATAGTTTATTGATACCTTCACATAATATTATTTCAGTAATCAATAAAAAACAAACTTTATTGGTATGGCTTACACCTTGCCCAGTGTTGAAAATGAATACCCAACCCACCTACACTTACTTATATCGATGTCTCACAAAAATATCTCAAAAAGTCTCTTAGAACTACTTATGACTATAAAATACATGTAATATATTTCGTTTATAATGCGAAAAAATGTATGCACTAAAATACATAAGTTATGTACTGAATATTTGTAAAGTTTCGTGCTATAAATAAGATCAAAATTACTCATCAATTAAAGTTTGCTCGTCTGAACAAGACGGATTAAACCCATAAAAACTGTGTGTTCAGTAACAAAAAGAAACAAGGTTTCTTACCGGCTTTTTATTGATTGTTTGGATAAAACAGTATTTAAGAAAGGGTAAGGGCACGACAACGACACCCTTTTACCCGAAGGCAATGGAGTGTGTCCTGATGACTAGCAATACCCTGATGTTTCGCTGTTAAAATCGCATTTCCTGAGGACGTTATTTAAGTAAACCAACGATGCGAATACGAGAGCATTCCTGATATTTGGGGACAAAGCCTGTCTCCCCAAACAAAGCCTTTAGGGGCTATTTAAAACGAATCCCTTAACGACACCTACGCACATAGGACTATTAGCGCTTGGTGCAAGATACAAACTCTGAATTAAAACCTGGTATTGGTGCTCGTAGCGCAGTGGTGGCAGCGCTTTGGTAGTAATACCGAAGTTAAGCAACTTACGGCGAGGTCGGTGTTTGGATGGGTGACCATTCCGACCACATAAGTGACGTACATCGCAAGCATCTCCGTGCTTCGGAAGGCACGTTAAGCAGTTGGTCCCGGCTAATATTGATTGATATTAGTCGTTAAGTCGGCGGCTTATAAAATCTGACAGCAAGGTTGGTCGCTTGCCTTGCAAACACCCCTCGGCCAATCTGCACTGAGCCCGCGTGGTGGAGTATATGGCTCATACAACCTCACATTTGAGGTAAGGCCTTTACCCAGCAGTAGGATGCTTACAGGCTAACTTTACTTTATTACTGAAATTATTATTATGTACATTCATATCACTGTAATTTATAAGTACCTTACCTTTAATGAAATAAAAAGCAAACAACTACTGACAATACAAATCGACAAAGCAAATAAAATTTTAATCACCCTGTATTTGTTAGGATAACCCATGAAGTTACACGTACCTTACTTGATGGTCGGGCAGAAAGTTGTTTTCTGTGTATTTTTCTTTGGAAATTACTCAGATACGAAGTTGTATTAACAACATACATTAGGTACCTAAAAAAGTATTATGCTGTAAATAGTACACTCTTATATTGACACATCTTTGATTTCTGTAGATATTGGGCTTGGAAGACAGTAGAGTTAGATTTTAAAGTCTTTTAATCCTCCTTGATTTACTGCAAGAATATTCCACTTCTGTGGTTTGTCTGATCAGAAGTTCTATTTTTTAATCACCGTGTCTATATTGAGATTTTCGTTCGAAATTAAGTTATTATCGTTGACTTTTAATTCATCTTCGAACGAAATTCACACGCCATATCCAAGCGTAATTCAAAAATAGAGCTCCTAAGTAATTCAAAAATAGAGCGCCCAGAGCTCTATTTTATAATCACTCGCTTCCAGATGGCAAGTGATTTTCGTTCGATGATGAATTAAAAGTCATAGAAAAAACCTCGTTTTCGAACGAAAATCACTCGCCATATCCAAGCGAGTAATTCAAAAATAGAGCTCCTAATCTGGCAACCCGCTGCAGCTTGTGGCTTGGGCCGGCTGTGCGGAAGCGCGGCGGACGCCCGAGCGCGCGCGGACACTGCCGACGCGGCACATTCAGCCGAGGAACTATTGCCAGTAATCCTTTCTCGCAAGCCTTTCACGTGCCTCGCCCACGCCGAAATATTAATATTGTCAAATATTTTGGCGGCTCACCCTTTGTGCTATTGTACGCGCATCAAAGAGATGAGATATGGGTATTTGCTACATTACAACAATAAATTAGGTAACAGTTTATTGAAATTGAAAATAGGATATCAAATCTAGCTTCAGTGTTAGCTTAGCGCCTTTGCATATGTATTTTAGTACCAATGAGTGAAAGCCTACCAACAAGTGTTAATACTTTCGTTGTCCTTATTCATTCATAATAACCTTCGAGGTCCGCTTAATTTATGAGAAGAGGCATAAAAAGAAAGAAGCCATTTCTTTTTTATTTATTTTTAGTTAAAGAGAGAGTAGCTATTTCTTGTTATGAGAAAAATGAGTAAAAATACGTCTTTCGTTATGTGTTGAATATTGGGGTTTAGCTCAATAAGTAATTCAATTATCAGATTTATTTTTAAATATTATGTAGGTGTATTCCCATGTGATTTTTTATAGACCGTTAGCGTTCTTTAAAATGATTTCCTAACCAAATATGTCGCACTACAAATACCACAATCTACCGACATGAACCTATACTTAGCTCTTAAATTTGATGATGATGATGAACTAATTATGTAGGCAGGAACCAACTTCCTACACTTTCATACTTACACATGAATGCCAAATCAATTGGTGTGGTTGTGGTGTGTGTGTCATACATGTAACACGTGTATGCGTTATCGTTATGGCTCTGGGTTAAATGTTTGCTTATTCACGACATAAATAGACGAGCAAACAAATGAATCTGGACACAAATGTAGTTTCATTAATAATTGTCAAGTGGAGACTCCGAGCGACGATTGAACTAAGATCACATCATTAATATTGAGTAGCACTCGTGGGCGGTGTCCGCAGAAAGGATCATTTCATGGAGAAATGCTTTCACCCTTTAGGATTCTCTCCTACTATTTGTCAAAGGAGGCCCCGGCCGTTAAGTAAGTCGAAAAAATACGCTTTAGTATGTAATGTTGGTTAGCGTTAATGGTATCGTACGGGAGGCGTAGGTAATGATCGTTGATTTTCCGCTTGTCGTTTGCATTGAGATAGCTTAGTTACATTTTCATTCAGGCTTTCCATCATTCTACTGTAATTACTAGGCAGCTTTTAAATTGAACATATCATGACACCATATTCAAAGTTCTAGACCCACTAACTCTATCCTACCGAGATAAAATTTACGTTCCAATCGTGGTCGTTTGACCTGAGAGTTCCGAGAAAACGTCACGTAATGCCATGTCCATTTATTTGGAATTGTCCTTATTTTCCGTTCAGCGACTGGAGATTTATTACCAGCAATTAGAATTCCTTGCCCCTCCACAAATAACACTGATATCTACAATAATAAGAACGGAGTGCAATACCTAAACGTTTCGTTTAGTTACCAAGAGAGATTGAAAGGGACACGTATTGTAAAATCAGCTAATCGAAATAACCGGAAAATATTTTAGATATGCATAAGTAAGTGCTACTTATCTCTAGTATTTTTATAAGCATGCACATACGTGTAAGATATACACGTCTTTATGTGGATATCGTTACACCTTTCCGTAGAACCACGTGGATTTAGACCGTACAAAAAATAAATAATAACCTACTGGGAGCTGCCGGTCAACCCATTAGTGCGAGCGCAGCGGGAGCTCATGATCACTTTGCTGATGTTAATTTATGTGCTTTGTCGCATTGTCCAGTGCACAATGCCCGCATTTTTATAGCCGGGCGCTGGACACCCAGATTAACATCTATGGTTGGCTTCGGCTTTCTCTCGTTTTGTGCAAGGCACAATGCTAACCGGGCACCTGGCATTAATGGCTCCGCGTAATGGATATCGCAGAAAAAATATCAGCTACCTATTGCTTTTGTGCAAAAGGGTTCGACTAACACAATTGATGTCCAACCAATAAATAAACATTTTTCATTGTACGATCATTATTTAAAGCAAACAAAAATTACATGATTATATTTTTAATTCAATAATACATTATGACTTATCGGAATCTACAATTATCATTCATTTTCGATTCTAAGATCGGCGTCATCGGTGACTGTGGCTTTAGGGGCTTGACCAGTAACCAAGTCTCCGTGCACCCTAATTCTATACAAGCAAGTGTAAACGGGATGGCCCCAGTTGGAGAGCACCCTCACTCGGACTAAGTTGTACCCCTTGGTAGTGGGGTGCTGCACTTCGAAATACTGGATCGGTTTGCCGTTTTTGTCGTATTCGAATATACCGAAGTCGTGCGGGTACGGGTCCTTGCGAAACTCTAAGCCTTCGATTTGTATCAGACGGGGAGCTGACGATATCTCTCTGCGCAAGAAATGTGTATTTTAGTTATTTGTATCTTGCTCCTTACATCTGTCCTTGCTTGTGACATAGCGTAGGAGCTACTTACTTATTGATGAGTCTTTTGTATCTATAAATACAACCCAATGTAATAATATGGGCATAGAAGTACATACTCATTGTACAGCAAACCCCCTAAGGGCATATTATATTTTTTGACGTTCATGCATGGGTGTGATATTTTATTTATATCCTAACTAAATTGAATAAACGAAATGACTTTGAATAATGTCCGTCAATATTAGAAGAAGAAGATGTATAATAAACAAATCGATAGCTTTTGTTATGAGCATAACAAAAATAATACGGAACTTGAGAACTTGTATCCTCTGCCTACTAGGTGACTACTAGTACTGTAGACAAATCCTTCAGCGATTTTCTAAAACAATCGCCTTCATACCTTGTAGGCGATATATGTATTTGCGGTGTTTGTTATGTGCTCCACGCTCACTACTGTTGTAACACGCACCGTGTTCAGCATTCGTAAGGTAGCCTCGTTTTGCTGCAGATAGATAGAAGGTTAGGTAAAGCTAGCTTAGACTTCTGTGTCTGCAACCCACGCAGCAGATATTACCAATAAATTTTCCACAAACTCCTTACGTCGTGGGCGAAATATGCGGCGGTATATCGAGGCTCGAATGGTAGCGTGGTGGCCTCGTGTCGCACAGATGGCTAGTAGTTTATAGACAGGTACTTAGAATTGCTGCTGGGTAGCTATCCAGTAATATAGGCTGTTCGTAATGCTACTTAATCTTGCGCCAGTAACTTGCACTGGGCCCAGCATTTGAATGGTAGCGTGGTGGCCTCGTGTCGCTACAGATTACCGCTAGTCTATTAAGATTACTGCTAGTCTGCAAGCCGGCAGATATCAATTATTTACCTTATTTACATACTACTTACCTCGTGGGTGATATATGCGGCGGTATATGCTCGAGGCTCACTCCAGTAACCTGCACGGTGCCCAGCAAGCGTATAGTAGCCTCGCCGCGCTCGCCCTTGAACGCCCAGCACTCGCCGGGCAGCGCGCCGGGGCGGAGCATAGCGCGCGCGCCGAGGCACTCGCGGCAGACCAGCGCGGTGAACACCTGCAGCGCCCAGCCGACCGGCGACTCGTAGATCATGTGCTCTGCCGTGTCGCCGATGTCGAGCACCCGACCGCCGGCCGACTCGAGCGCGTAGTCGACCACCTGTGCGAAGCTACTTTTGTTTACGAGAGGAGTCTCGGCTAGCGCGCTACGGATATTTTGAATATTGGGATTTTATATTCCGATAAATAAGAATATTTACAAATCACTGAAACCTCACATTTGAGGTAAGGCCTTTGCCCAGCAGTGGGATGCTTACAGGCTAACTTAACTTTTTTTTTACACTGAAACTTTATTCTATTGTCACTTTAAAAATATATATTTGTTTTTCATCCATTCTAAAGGTGGACTGTCTGCCGCCCGCCTACAATTCCTATAATACAAGGCAAAGGTCTGTCTAATCCTTGTTCATGTCTGAAATATTAAACAGATTGGTTTAACAATAATTTTAACACTCACAGTGTCATATTTTATTTTTAAAAGATGACATATGAAACCAAAAGTTGCGCACGGGCGGGACTCGAACCAGCATCTTTCTGGCTAACTGGTAGCTAATAGGAAGAGCAGTTGGCCCGGTTAGCCAGAAAGATGCTGGTTCGGGTCCCACCCGTGCGAAATTTTTGGTTTCATATGTCATCTTTTAAGAATTAAACAGATTTTATATATTTTTGGTACATAATTGAAAATTATGATTCAATTAAGAGAAGCTTTAGAAACACGAAAAAAGCACACACTAGCACACCTAACATCCTTTAATCTATTAATAATATAATATGTCTGCCTAGACACTATAAAAAAAAATTAAAAAAATCTCGAACACTACTCGACGTTTAAATATAAGGCCGGAAATGAGTATATGAATGTTTGTAATTATATTAAAAAGTCTATTTGTGTCCCGTGGATTATGTATCAGATTAAAGTTCACGCTGACACTTTGCGGGTGAAGTAAATCAATGTTTAAAAAAAAATCACAAGCATTGAAGCAAACCCACCTGCCGATCATAATCGAATACATCAAGCGCTTGGTTCTTGGTGCGGCGCGCGGATGGCTGCAGCGCGTCCTTGGCCCGCTCCGCCGCCGCCGCCACCGCCGGCAGCGCCGACGACAGCCGCTCCATCTCGCCCTTCAGTCGCTCGTGCTTGTGGTTCACCTTCAAGGATGGGTTGATGGGTAAGAGAAGGATTTGATTGACGGGGAAAGAAGGGAGGTGACTCGTAGACTGCAGCGAATTAGACGAATATGTGAATAAGGCTTTATCGGTGGGAAAGGAAAAGTAGCTAAACGCTGAGCCCAACGGTGACATATATTTACTCGTGCTTGTGTGTGGTTCACCTTTGTAAGGCTTCGGTGGACAGGCAGCCTTAGGATGGGTACCTATATGGATAGGTGTGGCTGATATTTTTTTATAATGGGGGGGAACAAAAAGGAGATGCGCGTAGAAAGCTGAAGTGTTTTTTGGTTTGGTTTTTAAAATTTTAAGAGTTGTGGATTTTGTTGTAATAATAAAATGAAATAGGATAGATAGTAGATTAATGTGGCTGATGTAATCAATCGTGAAGAGAGGCAGAGAGCGCATCGCCTTTGTGCTAACTAAAGTACTTATAGCAAGCGAATTCGACGTCGACATCGAGATCACACCTCGGTAAACTGCGTGACGACATATTGTATGTCAGCGACGTCTTCGTCAACCAAGGTCGCGCGGTGCCCAGAAGTGAGCATTCGTCTGGAGCCCCAGTAACAGCGTCAACATAACTTCACGCACATGAGCGAACGTAAGTAAAGATTAGCCTGCAGATGATAATAAGACGAGATCAAAACTCGGTCAGGCCCCTGGTGAGCTGTGTGACGACGTGTCGTATCGTACTTATATCAGCGACTTCTACGTCGACCGGGTAGCGAGGCGCCCAGTATTAAATACCTACGCGTTGGAGCTACAGTTACAGCGTCAACACCACGCACACGAACTAACGTAAGTAAACAATAGCCTGCAGATGCTAATAAGACGAGATCGAATCTCGGGCAGGCTGTAGCTGCGTGACGCATATCAGCGAAATCTACGCGTGGAGCCCCAGTAACAACACGAGCATCACACACACGAACAAACCGTAACTAAACTACTTACAGTCTGTAGATGCTAATAAGACGAGATCAAACCTCGGTCAGGCCCCTGGTGAGCTGTGCGACGACGTAGCGTATGTCGGCGAAGTCTCCGTCAACCAGAACGCGCGGTGCCCAGAAGTAAGCATTCGTGCGGAGCCCCAGTAACAGCGTTAACATCACGTCACGCACACGAACGAACGCAAGTAAAAATTAGCCTGCAGATGATAATAAGACGAGATCGAACCTCGGTCAGGCCCCTGGTGAGCTGTGTGACGACGTAGCGTATGTCGGCGAAGTCTCCGTCGACCGGGTCGCGCGGCGCCCAGAAGTAAGCATATGCGTGGAGCCCCAGTAACAGCGTGAGCGTCACGCACACGAACGAGCGGAACACACTGCGGAAGCCCCCGCCCCCGCCGGTCTCGTACTCGTACTCCATAAATAGATACAATATATTCCTCTTATTTGCAATGACAAATAGCAAATAGGATAACGAAAGTAAACAAAGTAGGTACTTATCAAATGTGTCAAGTCAACATGTGTCAATGTGTCTTATTAACATGTATAATTCACATGTCTTTGCCTGCCCACTGCTCATGCTCATCCAAAATAATATAAAGTTGTGTACACATTATGCCGCAGTACAGGATTTGATAGACATCGCAATTTTCTGCTTCTACAAATGGAGGATAAAGACATCTGAGTTCTATTAAAGAGCCTTCATACAATTTACATATTTATTGAAGCATGGCTACTGAGCAAACAGGAATCATAAAGAGGTTATACATAATACCTACAAAAGTATTATTTAGATACCTTACCTTACTATCATCATCATTCTCTTGCCCTGTTCTGTTCCCAGTATCATCTGGGATCGGCGCACTCGTTACTATCAATAGGCTTATAAAATGTGTGCTTGTTTAGGCCTCTATTAATCTTAAATGCCTTTGTAAAAAATAGCAAGGTTTTCAAAAATATCAGCAAAAGTAGTAAAGTATAGAATATTTATTTAATACAAACAGATTACAATTCACATCTTCTAATAAGACAAAAATAAAAGTTGTGACTGAAACATTTATCCGGAGCCTGTCCACTTAATAGATGTATAGTAATAGATGCGAACGTAGACCTGCGTTGCGGTGGGGCGAAGTCCCAAGTTACGCCTTTTGCTGCTGAGCGGCGTACTCGATCTGCGCGGCCGCCACAGACTTCATCGCTTCGTGCGCTTGGTGCACGTTGGCGCGCCACGCCTGGGAAATATCAAGTTTTATTATAAGGGCCAGCCCACACGTACCACAACCACACCACTTGGTCGGGCGTATATTTTGTATTGAAAATTAATAAGTATTAATAAGTGGAGAGGTCTTAAGACAATCTGTGCTATTAGTACTATTGCTTGAAGATTTTTGGTAACCCTTCTATGCTGTCTTAGCGCCAAAAAGCCTGCTAGCTTTGAATGTTTTTGGCCTATTTTTCAGCTGGAATGATTGGAATTGATTACACTACTATGTATTTTATGCAAATAAATGAATATTGAATATTGAATATATTGGAACATAGAATGTGAAACTTTGGCTATTATTATTCACAAGACACGTTAGTTTTAGAACTTGCTTTCACATGGCATTATTGCGAGACTAGACTTGCTATCGAAACGCCATCATAACTCATAGACTGTAACCAGTATTTTTTTCAAATTGAAAATTAATTGTGCAACAGGCAGACCATGCCACGTTTTCTATAGTCACATGGTGTGATTGCGAATATTTCAGAGACCTCGACAGTACGCAACAATCTATAAATCTACAGTGAGACCTTAGATTTAAATCAATCTCCCACACGGTTGTTTACAAACACCGGCGACCACCGGCGTTATATCGATTCGTGAGGCTTAAACATTGAATAGAAAAATTTATCTATTCAGTGGGCTTAAATTTAAGATAACATAATATTTTGCTACTGCATTTTTCCTGTACAGTATAGCCAGGTCTTCGCCTACGATGTCACCCGATATTGTAGTATTAAGTGATCGTGTGGCCGAAAATGGATCATGATATTTACATCCTATTATTACCACCATCAAATGTATGAGCAAATGTTTCTGTGATAAGCACGAATATTTGTACCTGAGTTATGGATGTTTTATGTATTTAAGTTTATGGGAGACACCTCCGTCATAATCGTTGTCTCGTACTTCGTAACACAAAGAAGAAAATTCCTTACTTTGAAACCAGGCAATTGGTGTGTTGTCTGGCGCATATTTATATATTTATTTATAAGCATGCCTACCACACCTAATGTCGCGCCCTACCTCTCGTGCCACCTGCATGCAAGAGGACCTTTACAACGCCAACCAGAAGGCCATTGATGTTGCCACCTTTTGGGCACAGAAAATTTAATTGCCATTGACTCGAAAAGAAGAAGAAGAAGCATACCTGTAGCACGGAGCGCAGCTGCTCCCACTGCGCGCGGCCGAAGGTCCTGTGCATCGTGCTCGACACGCGCACCAGCCGCGCCGCCTGGTCCATGCGCGCGCGCACCAGCTTCGTCTTCAGCACTGGAATACAGACAACGGTGAAACGGTGTTTATACTGTGGCGCTATTTTGTAACACAAATGTAGGTATAGTAGCGTTGCCGAACTGTTGATAGTTTGACCATCGATAGTTCACCTCAAACATCATCTATAATATCGATAGGCCTGTCGATAGACAATCAACAGTGGACTATCGAGTAGCAACACTAATGTATAGTCTGATGTGCTGGAGGTTTGTACACAAATAGATAATAGGGATTACTCAGTGTACTATCAAGTAAGTTTTGCAGTGTCTTTGGGTAAAAGCAAATAATCATATGTGAAGGAGGAGTATCAGGAGTAAGACCTCCTTCACATTAGGTCGCAAGCAGCGCGACAGCCAAACGACTTTACTTTAGGTAGTATAACCAAATAATAATATCTCACCTTCAATGATGAAAGCTTCAACATCTTTTTCTTCAATTTGAAGCTCAGAGGTGATTTCATCAAATGTGATTTCAGGGTTTGATTCCGCCATCTGCATGAATGATAGTATCCTCATTTTCTTCACATTTTGTTCATGATTCAGGCCTGTAAAGTATGTAAAAAACCATCAAATCTGTAGACTAAATAAATGATTACTAATAAGCACAAGCATTCATTATTGAACATAAATATGTACCTACCTTGGGAATGTATGAAATCTTTATGATTTTTATAGAAGGCTTGATAGCTGGATAGTTTCTCTGATACAAAGATGTTCAAGAGATTATGAATAAGCTCTCCCTCCAGGAATTTAACAGGTTTCAGAGACAAAAGGGGGTCCAGCAGGTAAGAGTTAGGGTCCGCCAAGGCTGTTGAAATACATTTTATGGCATCCTCCCTTGCTTGAGATGCATTCTCATCTGTGTATGTGCCAAGTAATTCAATCATTACTTTTGCTGCAAGTTCACTGTAACATTACAATAATCAGTTATTAGACATTTTATCAAATGAAGCAATGTTATATATAATTGCATTCAATTATTTACCTATTCTGATCTTTCAGAACCTGGTGAAGGAGCCGGTACAACTTCTGCATTTGCTCATTAGACGGAAGGCAGTTAGCAAACTCTCTCCTGAGTTGCTCGACACCACTGAAGACATCCCTTACATTTCCCACTCGTGATGCCAACTCAATGACATGGTAATATACATTATAGCGCAACGGTGAGTTGGCTTCCAAGTTGTTGTACAGACGCCATAGGCTGTAACAAGTGTGTGTGTATTGGAGGGATAGAATAACAATGCAGTTTCAATTGATTAAAAACATAAGGTTATCTATAATGTACTCACGACTGCAGAGCTATCAATCCAAGCCTAGGTCCAGGGGCCTTAGAAAGGCGTTGGCTAAATGCTCCAAACAGATTTTCTCCTTTTTCCAATGGTATCTATAAATACAAATTTACATAAGTTTGTTTCAATAATAATGCTTAAATTGTTAAGAACAGTCAATACTTACAGAAACCATGATAGAGACAATACTGTTAAGGACAGCTTCAATTTCAGACTCATTTGGTTCCTTGAAGCAGACATCACATACTGAAACAATTTGGTGAAGGTCATCTTCAACCCCTTTAGGCGATTTTTCTTCGGAAATGTCAGCACCAAGGCTTTTTAAATATTTTCGAAGTTCTAGAGCCTGTAAACAACGTTTGATTTTGTCAAGTATTTGCAAATACAGAGGTATAACCTCAAGTGACAAGTCCCATCTAAAATCCAGTTAAAAAGTAAAATATTGTGATCAAACGGTCTTCTGCCGTCTTTATATGCAATCATGATGTTCACGACTTTTGGGATGTTAAAAGATAGTATCAATTACACCTCAAATTAAAAGAAAGCCAGAGAAAATGACTATGTTTATTTTCTAGGTTAGTTTATAATATCATGCAGAACTTACTTGATCCTCAAGCGATATGTCCATAAATACTGCAGGGCCTTGCATTATGACTTCTCTTTATTACTGCTTTTATTTAGAATACAAATTTGTCACGAAAATACGGAAAATTACATGTGCAGGAGTTTTTAGCCAACAAAACTACTCTTACTAATCTGTGACAAAACAAGACTTTTGTTTTTTTTACAATCACACACAGTCCCACAGATTACATAAACAATCACTTGATAGCATTCAAACAAGCAAAGGTGCTTATAAGCGCCAACCACAGTACAAAAAGAAAATTAAGTAGGCATTTATTATTTTTAATCTATCATCATTTTATTTCGTACTGTCACTATAGATGGGCGGGTGGGTAAAAATCCGGTGGATATTTATCCAATTTATTCCCACCCGGTAGGTAAAAATTGATTTTTACCTAATTTACCTAGGTGTTTATTAAGAATGCTGGGTATTTATTAATTTTACGTTGAATACTCATTGTTTTGAGTATCAGTAGGCTGTGTATGAATACCTAGACCTACAATATGATAAGAAATATCGTTTATGCTATACAGTCAGTCATCATTCACTTAAAATTATAAATTATATTATTCGTTTCAACGTTGAGTAGTATGAACAACCGTTTTTTTTTAATTAGTATAACTTACAAAAGGACAGAGACAAAAGGAGTTATCTCAACTTTGCAATATTTCCCTTGATGACGGAGTACTTGGTAGCGGTGACAGCACTCAATGTAAATCTGCATCTCGTCGTATTTTTTTGTTTTGCTTAAGTATTTGAGTTTAATATATTTTGAGCACGTTTAACACTTTGACATATTATTCCTTAATTGCTAAAGCATTCTTGTATTATAAGTATTACATAATAATAAATGCAATCTACGCGATTTATGTGAGATTTGTAACCCAGTGTTTGACAGTTCTACCTTAAATCCGTCGTCTGTCGAGAAGTTGTAAAAATATTTATTACAAAGACTACGCGCAGTGACATTACATTCAAAACTGGCAAGTTATAGCCATCAGCGATAGAACTGCGCACGTGGCAATTCCAGGTAGATAAGAAGATAAAGGGAAGTGTTGGAAAGATATTGTTTTTGTTTGCATATTTATCGCTTGTGTGACTATGGTTATTGTGTGATTGTAGAGCTGACAAGTAATGAATTTACTGTGCACTTCATTTTCTTTTTAACGTGTTAAATACTCTCGTAGAACTTTCAGAATAACTCGTTGACGTGACCTTTCGTAAAACGCTTTATAGTTTACACATCGACACGTTAGGCTGCATTTTTGCAGTAAATGTTGTCGATAAGCTTTCTTAAATTTCAACCACATTATATGTATATATTTATAAAATTAGTTCGTACTTAATTCTTAGATCTACAAATACGCATAATGTACTGCACTGAATAATATTTTGTCCTGTAAAACTGTTTAACCTTACACAGTCTCCCTCTTTCCCTTTGGGATGGCTAAAATGTAGGTACGCACTGTATTTGCAACTAAATGACAGGATTTATTGGATTTAAATAAAAATATACCATTTTTATAGTTCAGTATTATAAACTACTTGAAAAGAAATTGAATCGCACCATAAAAGTGACAAACTTCAATAAAAATATTTCATTGAATTTTTAAAAACAGGCTTTAATTTATACCCGGTATCAATTGGAATCAGGTGGGTTAAAATAGCGTGGATTGGATATTTATCCAGTGGCTGGGTTTATATCCGGGTAGGCGCCCATCTATAACTGTCACAGATATTATAATATTATGGAAAAAATATTTTTTACAAAACCTTATTACTTACTAGTTACTACTACTGCTACTACTTGTAAATATTTAAAATTTGAATTCCTTTGCAAAACACTACTGTCGCAAGCAAAAAAAGAATCTGTCAACTTGACGTTGTTGTACTGCTTGTTAGTGTTGTGTATTATCGATAGTTTTGCTATCGATTGCTGAATTTGCTGACCTTGCAACTTGCAAGACAGTAGATTAGATACGTACGAGTTACGACGACACGAGAGGGGGAGTCTTCACAAACTATCATTCTTATAAGATGACACATCACATGATGATACAAATATGTCACTGTGAGTGTTAAAAACAATGTAAACAAACAAACTATATTAAAACAACAAAACTCACTAAAACCTACATAGATAAATCTGTTGTTTGTTCATCATCGTTGAACACTGAGATCTTATCAAATCGAATGTTGATTGAATAATTTTAGTTACTAATAATTAGTATACAGGAAAAAAGATTGTTTACAATATTTACCAAGCAATGAAAAATATAACAAAGGTTTTATCAATAAGGTTATAGTTAGTAGTAGTAGTAGTAGTAGTTATAGTTTTTTATATAATTTTTCAAGAAAATCATCCTTAATTCGATAGTCGAATCATAATTAAAAAAAACATAAATCACAAACGACCGCCACATATAAGCTATTTTAATTTGGCATTGGCATTTGGCACACGATTTAGATACATACCAAACACACGTGTTCGAGATCACGATCACGATTCACACACGATAAGTAGATATTTCGATAGTGTAGCGCTATCGCACAACTCTAATGATGTCTGTCAGCAGGGCTGCCAGATTGTATAATTGGATACAAAATCTGTATAATCGGACCATAAATTGTATCCCTGATAATTTCGTATAATACGATACAAAAGCATGCGGCATGAAATTAAACGGGAGTTCAGCTATTACTTTTCTCGAAATGGTCCACACAAATTGACACTCTGCAAAGATGTATTTAAAGTATCAGTGCCAACTTAACAACTACGATGAAGTAAAATTTTGTTTCGTGTGGTTATAGTTCCTGCTGATTGTAAGCACTGAGTGGGTTGAGCAAATCACTACGTATAAGTTAATGTGTCGTTCGGTAGTCTGTGAGTGATGCTTTTATTGTTTAAAGTTGTTGCTGACACTGATTGTTACTGTTTTATTATTTATTTTAATTGTTATTATCTCCAGCAGGCTTAAGATGCACGCCGTGATAAAAATTTATCGAGGCATTTTAGCGCGTTTGTTTGTCAAAAATCGACATACCCACAGTTGCTAACATGGCTGCCATGAAAGTCATGTCGTACTGTCAAAATTCGAAATATGACAAAATTATCATTGAACCCTAACATGCCACACATATTTTCATCGAATTTTGACATTTCGCCGTGTAACATTATCGTCCACCATTAGCGACGACGACAAATAAAAAACAACATATTTAGAGCAAAAATATATGACTGAGTCGTGCCATATTTTATCCTAGGCTCTCAAAAAACAATAAAGTGTAAAAATATTGAAAAGAAAGTCCCCGTGGAACATTTTTTATCCCTAACATATTTATTAATTTGAATTCATTATCTGTGGGCAATATTTGCTATACTCTTACTAATCTGTTGGCAATATCGAGTCAATCTGTCATTGTGTCAAGTTGATCATTTTGAGCCAAATCTGACATAAAATTGAGTGAATGGTTAGAAATGTACATATCTCGTTATCGTTGTGGATAAATTTGTGCAATGTGGTTGGCATGTTAGGGAATATGATAAAATAGCATAGATCGACTAATTTTGTCATGTCGATCGAAAGAAATAGTGTGTCATGCATGTTAGGCCTACGGAGCAGCCGCTCCCCGTGGATTCAAAAATTATCGTTACACTAAATTTTATCTAAATCGGCTCAGCAGTTTGAGCGTGGAAAGGTTGGCTACAAACGTTTTATATTGAACAACTTTAGTTTTTATCACTTTAAAAAGCATACTATAAATTGTAAGCGCTCGCTTCTTAACTTTGGTTAATTATCACTAGTGAAAGCATTACAGAAGGACCATGTTTGAAGGGCTCGCTGCGCTCCCGCAATGACTTTGGTTTTATCACTATGAAGAACATTAAAAACCAAAAAAATTTAAGCGCTCGCTTCGCTCGCGCAATAGCTTTAATATCACTAGTGAAAGCATTACAGGCCAAGTTTGAAGCCAAATGACTTTGATTTTATCGCTATAAAGAACATTAAAAACCAAAAATTGTAAGCGCTCGCTTCGCTTAAAAATAATGAAACATAAATGATAAAATTGGTTTAGACGTTTCTGACATTAGCACAAATATACAAAAAAAAAATCGGCCTTTAAAAAAAAACTCATAGATCTTTCATGTACACAATAGCGAAACAGCGATCTCAGTTACATTTATATGTATAAATTTAATCATGTTAGTTTTATGAAATTACGAAAAAATATTGATTTATGTATAATGCGATCAAAATTTGTATAATTTTGAATACTAAACTGTATAATCGAAATTTATTTGCTGGCAGCCCTGTCTGTCAGTTCAGTCCATAGAGAAAGAAAAAATCTTCGCTTTAAAAAGAGCGTGCTACTTAGTGAAATTCTATAGGATTTGACAGCGAAATACCTTATGACAGCGAGACCGTTTTCTAAGAAATAATGGATTTAGTGGATACGTCAAGTTTTCGTCGTTGGAATTTTTGAAAAATTATGAATGGATATAATTATAATTTAAGTTTTGTATAACAATTTCAGATGAAATGACTTGTGCTTTCAGCAACTGTGAAGTGCGCCGAGGATACAATCCCGAAAATCATACTTTCCACCAGTAAATATGAATCATTGATAAAAATTTTAATTCCAAATTTTATAAAATTTGTGAGTGAAATCGACTCCGATGCCAAATTGTACAGTAAATTTAGGACTTTCTTTGTGATTTGCAGCCATATATCAAAGTTTCCAATAGATTAATTCAGGTATTTTCAGTAAAATAAGAAACCGTTTCTTTACACTAGGGCTTGACTAAATGATGACGTCATCAGTATCGATAAATTTTTTGACTGATTTTTTTAGGTAACCGTAATTCTTGCACAGCTTCTTCTTAGCACTGGCCCACACAACTGGCCCGAAGCTGTGCTGTGGTAAGGTCTATGTTGGAACGTGTATAAGTGCTTCTAGCAAGTCTTCATACATAAATAAATAAATATGTAATTTAACAAAAATGAGGTTGTCTTGTTTATCAAATAAAAAGTATTATGTAATTAAAAGTGCATTATTTTAATTATTTTTGTTTCAATTTACATGATTTATCGTAACCTCCTCGATAAAACTTGGACCACCATAAGATACACATCACTATTGAACGCACACATGTAAAGTAACTTTTTGGTATCGCTGAAAATCCGCGTTTGTCATTCTATACTATACTACTTTCTATGGTTCAGTCAGTGCGGTGTGTGGTGCGGTGCCGTCGTAAAAAAAATGTAAACATTCGTTGAGTTGAGCAGCATTTTCCTTGTGTATTTCAAAATAATGACCAGTTTTCATAAACTAAGTGATACTCAGGCAAAAATAAGTGGAACTAAAGTTAAAAACAACGCAATACATGCATCGTCTGGTATACCTTCACTTGATCACATAATTGGTAAAAAATTTCATCATAACCTCTAGCTAGCAAGTTTGAAGATTTTTTTAATTTTTAACATTATTATCTTTTCTTAGGTGGAGGTCTGCCTTCTGGATCTGTCTTCGTCGTTGGTATGTATTAAATACACGTAATTACGTTACATACATATACCACATACCATACACGTTGGTATGTATATTAATACGTAGATCCTTTGATTAAAGTAAAATAGCTATTTTACTTTAATCAAAGCGTAGATCACGATTAATCAATCACCCTTAAAAATCATTGTAATGTTACAGAGGAAGATGTCTTAGGAAACTATAGCAGAGTTCTGAACAAATATTTTCTCGCTGAAGGGATTGTGTGTAAGCACGCACTATATATTGCGACGGCAGATGAAGATCCTCATGAAATAGTATGTTAAAAGTAATAAATAATGCATGGGTTATAATTAAGTTTAGACCTTTAACTAAAATCTGTGGCACATCAACAAGAAATTGTATTTTCGTCTATGACCATCACTTCAGATACCACTTCTTGACACCAATTGATTGTGGGTAAACAAGATGTGAAGGATAAAATAAAGAAAATGCATTTCATGTAGGAGAGACTATGTACTTGCTTTTTGGTGCTGATATCAACATAATTATTTTATTAATGTATTTCAGGTGAAAGAATTGCCGCAACCATGTAAGCAACCCCTTGAAGATGATATATCTGAAGCCACTCAAAGAACCGATAAAATGAAAATAGCTTGGAGATATGAAGGCCTGAATCAAGTAGACTCTTCCTTTGGACATAATACAAATTTTGGGCACCACTTTGATCTTAGCAAACACATTGATGAAGTCACCCTTAAAAATAGTCAAATATCATTCAACTATTTACAATCCAATGAAGTCAATGTTCACGGTAAAAACTTAACAATATTATTGTATTAATCAATTTTGATCAACTAAGGATTTATGTTATAAATATTAAACCTAAACCTTATTTTATTTCAAGGTTTCAAAAATGGTCTATATTTATATCTACTTAAAAGCATACAAGAAGCAGTCCAGGATTACAAGAGTGATGGAAAACAAAGTAAAAATCTACTAAGAATTAGTATCCTGTCATTGGGGTCTCCTCTCTGGTTGGCTTTGGACTGTGAAGAGGAACACCATGAGGGCTATGGCCGTGACTTGATTAAGTTTATGTACTGTCTGAGAGTGCTACTGAGGGACACAAGCGCTATTGCATTTGTCACCATTCCGTCACATTTGTTTGATGTAAGTTTTTATTTTCATTAGATTTCACTAATATATTTCTAAGTCTCTGTATTAGACTTAGTTAGTTAGTTAGTTTGGCTGGGGTGTTTCCGCACTTAGCCTCACAATTGGGCCATTATACGTATATCCCTCCTTTTTCATTCTAAACACCCGAGGCGCTCTAGCAGTTTGCTAGCCTTCTGGGAGAGCTAGATTGCTAAAGACCTCTGGGAATGTTGCCAGGGAGTTTAGAAAGTTTGCCCGTTGTTCCGCCACACCCATACACTCCATGAGCAGGCTGTATTAGTACTGTGTAACATTACAATTAAAATTATTCTAAATACCCGTTAAAAAAGCACTTGCAAAATTAAACAGGCTTGCCTATGTGTTGGGTAGTATAGGCTTGCGCCTAGACAGCGTAAGGCACTGGGTTTGTGTCTTTGTCTGACACAGTTGCTTTTTACAAGTGCAATTTATAATTCAAAAAAATATTGTAATTTAAATTAAACAACATTTTTATAACTTAGGTTGAAATAATTAAACTTGTTATATTTATTACAGGATGAACATCTCATGAAAAGGCTTCTCTATTCTGCTGATAATGCTGTGAAAATCGAATCTTTCACTGGTTCAAGTAAAGAAACTAACCCAGTGTATAAAGACTACCATGGCCTATTTCACATAACAAAATTGAGTGCAATATATTCTATGGTTCCATTTGTGCCTCCAAGCCTAGATCTGGCATTCAAATTGAAGAGGAAGAAGTTCTTGATAGAAAAGCTCCATTTACCCCCAGGTAATTTTAGGTTCATTAAATTTATTTGAATCTATTTATTCACACAGAATGAACATGCTCTATTTTCACTTACAAAATAAATCCACGTTAACACTATAGGGTCTAGGGGACAAATGTCCCGCGACAGGTGTCAAAACATATCAAGCAATTTCGCCTACTGTATCTGGGAGCATAGCGCCCTAAATAGGTTCACGTATCGTGCAACTGCAATGTTTTCAGACATGTCATCCGAAGTAACGCAACTAGTGATTACTTGCTCAGTGTATATAACGCAACTTGTTTGACGACGTGTCCACGGCGCTAGCGTTGCACAGCAATGTAGTTTATCCGTTTCAAAAATCCTGTAGTATTTTTTTTTATTTTGAAATGTGTCCATATATGGCCTAACATTTTTGTCTGCATCGCCTAGTGTGGCTCTGACAGGTGAAGACACGCTTCCTTGAAAAATATTGATAACATACTTGATAATATTTTTTCAGAACTACAAGAATCTAGTGAGAGGGAACAAGATGATATCACAGCAACCGCACCCTCTTGTGGAGGTTTCAAGAAAAAGGATATAGATTTCTAAGTATTTCTTTTTGTTAATATAAGCGCCACATCAATATTTTGTTATACATTTCTAAATATAGTTAATGCATTATTGAAAACTAGCATTTTATTCTATTTCACAGAAGTTGTATCATCGTTCCAAAAGTTGAGAGACGACGCGGCTCTCGAATTCACACATTTTAGTGTTGGAGTAACTGAAGCATTAATTTTAAACAAAACTGCCTTAATTATTAGTCACCCCACCTGCTCAGCGGAGCGCATCTCCCTAAAACCGGCGAATCTATTCACGTTTGTTGTTTATTCACATGGTCGCGACGCCGCTTGTGCTGTGATGCCATCACTAACGTTCGTTCCGGCATTTCTAAATTTATTTTTGAATTAAAATAAGTTTTAATCTGAGTGTGCAATATGAAGTGCAAAAAAGTTTCCAGTGCTAAAGTACTGTTTGGATTCTTCAACACACTGTTTTTTGTGAGTATCTTTATTATGATTAATTAATTAAACATTATCCTTGTAGTCATTTTGAATTTGAGTTAGGTACCCAAACGGGATGTTGGATAGAGCCAAGCGCCAAGCGCAACATGTGTAAGGGCCTGTTTCACCATCGACAAATAAGCACTATCCAGAGAATAATTCAAATATGGAACGTCATTTTGTATGAAGTAATGGACAGGTAACGTTGCTGGTTACCTTATAGGTAGGACGTGTAAATGTACAGGGTGGTTACAAGATAAAGGAATCAAAAAACGCACGAACTTTCGATCTTGCACATTTTACTTTTTCCTATTTTTAGTCGATTTTGTAGATTATACATTATTGTAGTATCCTTGCATATTGATAAGAGGTACCACTGTTATATGTTTTCTTATGAATTATGATTGACCCTATCGATAGGTGCCATAAAAGTGCTACCTAAAGGTATCAAAAAAAAAGTCTCGAAGGAACAAGATAGGTCTCAAATTCTCAATCCGCATGTACTGAGAGTGGTTTGTGTCGTAGTTCTCCATCACAATCGTATTAATTCATATTCTACCTATTTACTCGTACTATGTATTTTGTGCTACATCTTCTATCGAAACCGCACACGTAGTTTAACTATTTATTTATCGCACATAGTTCTCACAGTCTATTTTTCTTCCATAATTTTAAGTAATTTCGCTACATCTTCACTTTACCTTTGAAGGCAAGTGGCTTCCTGAAAGTGGTTTGCGGCTTCTTACTGCTGATGGACACGAACCGGCTATTGTTGTCGCGACTGCTGGCGTCGCCGGAGGAGGGGCTGGAGCAGGCGCCGCTGTACTACCTGGCGCTGGCGCTGCTGGCCGCCGGGCTGGCCGTCTGCGCCGCGGCCGCGCTCGGCTGCTGGGCCACCTACATGCCCGGCTACGTCACACTGACTATCGTGAGTACTCAAGACCTAGCTACTTCGTAAAACTAAATCCTTCAATACGTGCAGTGCGGTGCGGCTGCTGGTCGCCGGGAGGTTAATTATCCATTCACTAAAGTCCGTTTTTCTGTGCTAGTCACATATTGTAAACAATCTTGACATTCCTTTCAATCGAAATAATTCACTTCAAAATAAGATAAACACGATACACACAGAACTTATATAGGTAGTTAATCATTGAATACTGAGATATTTTTAAAACAAATCGTATATTTTAAAAGTTATAAAAATATTGTTAACAATATTGGACTAGCAAAGAAAAACAGACTAAACTTGAGTTTTCACGTCTTACTGGTAAGCTCTTTAGAACGAACATAATTTATAAAACAACCGCTGATCATCATTCATCACATTCATTATAATTATAAATTCTTAATCTTCGTAACTTTATGTAACTTAGAATTTTTAATTTAGTGAGCGAGCATTATAGTTAACGTATTCGCATGCAGGTGTCATAGACCTCTTAAAGTCGTTCGACTACCGGCCATAAGCTCATCATTATGTTTCACGCCTTCAGATTTCAGTTTAACTGTAATAATTTACTAAGAAGTACAAAAACAAAAAAGTCGTATGTACACAACGTGTTTTGTTTGTACAGTAAAACACAATGCACTTTCATTCATATGTACTCACATAACCCAACAAAGGAATAATTAGGGTGTCACATCCATTGATGACCGTGTGCTATTTAAACCCACATTCCGTGGTTATGGTATCTTTGACGCATTTATACAACAAATTATGCAATGTGAATAGAGCGTACTTGGTACTACCACAGTACAACTCATGCATTCGTAAGCATGCTCACATCAATAGAAATTGCTCCTTAACTTAAACGATTTTGGTTCACTAGGTCATATGGCTGAACTTTGCATTAGCTTAACGCTGGCTGGAGCTGAAATTGAATAAACGCCTGCTTCTGTCGTCCGCAGTGAGGATCGTGGAGGACCTAAGTAGTGGACGGCGGACGGTCTGAGTTAATAAATGATGCTGAATGGGAGTGCTTTTGCGCATTACTTCCTGATAGTGCTGTCGTAGGTATACTGTGTTAGTCTGCGAGTGCGAGTTTTACTCGTTGACCTGTATGTATTATATGGCTAGAATCGATCCATTAGTTAGTATGTAAGTATGTAATAGAGTTTAAAAGAACGTTAGCATGTTTCGCTGTCCCACAGTACTTTCTGGTGATGCCGTCGCTGCAGTTTATTACGCACAGACTTAAAAAAATACAGATGGAGTTAGATAGATCTGACTACAACTCGTTTGTCTCCCTGGTGTGCAGTTCTTCCTGCTGATGCCGTCGCTGCAGTATTATTACGCAGTTTTTTTTTATACGGATGGAGTTAGATAGGTCTGACTATAACTCGTCTGTCGCCCTGGTGTGCAGTACTTCCTGCTGGTGCTGTCGCTGCTGCTGTGCGAGTGCGCGGGCGGCGTGGTGGCGGCGGTGTGGCCGCGCTGCCTCGGGCTGCAGAACGCGCGCGGCGGCGCTGTGGGCGCGCTGCAGTCATATTACGCGCTGCCGGATTATGAACAGTTCACTGCTGCTGTGGATCTGGCGCAGACCTATGTGAGTTTATTTTTATTTTTGGGTACCTCATTATCTGATTTCTGTACCAATAGGCCAATTTTACAACTACCATTACAGACGTTATTAGGGTTTCGTACCCGAAGGCTAAAACCAGGACCCTATTACCATGACTTCGCTTTCTGTCCGTATGTCTGTCACCAGGCTGTATCTCACTCAAGAACGGCACGATAGCTAGACAGCTCAATAAAATTGGTTTACACACAAATGACCAATAAGGCATCGTTCACATGAAACGTATTGCGCGTCACCTGGTTGCGAGTGGTCGCTCTTCAAACATTGTCATAAAATGACGTATATAATGATAAATGAATCTCTTCCAGCTCCGATGCTGCGGCATGACGGACGCGCGCAACTACGACATGTCGGTGTGGCAGCTGCGGCGGCTGGGCCCGCGCGGGCTGGCCGTGCCGCCGTCCTGCTGCGTGCAGCGCGCCGGCCGGGAGTCGCACCTCAGCCCCGCGCCGCTCAACCAGTCGCGCTGCCAGGAGCTGGCGCCCAACGCGGAGTTCAGATACGTGCCGGTCAGTACACACTTAGTTACTTCTACAACTAACACTTAAGAGGATCGTGTGCGCGCAAGCTTCCATACAAAAAGAGAAAACGTTTTCCACCCCTTAAACGTTGTCTGATTTTGTAATTTTTTTTACATGTTAGAGATATTTTGAAAAACTATGCTCGTACGTTTTTTTTTAAATATTGTTAGGTTCAGAAAATATAAGAACCTACACATTCACTTTTTTGACTAAAAAATCTCTTGGAATTTCTTCCATTTTTAACTAATCAAGCCTTTATACAAAAAATCAACGACGTACAAGCGTAGTTCAGGATGTATGAAAACGAATGATGCCAAATTTGTCTCATTCCATAAAGGTTTACAGGTAGGAAAACGTTTTCTCCCGCAAGCATATTTCAACCGTTGGCGTTCGAAATGTATGAAAACTCGGCTGCGCTACGCCTGCTCTTAAGGCTTTTGACACACTGGATGCGTTCTGCGGTCTGTTCAATAGAAACGCTGCCCGATCCCGATCAATTTCGTATGGAGCTGACCGCAGAACGCATCCAGTGTCAAATCATTTATAACCTGTCCTTTTGTACTTCAACGCAGTCGACCAAAAAAGCTTTGATGCAGTAAGATTACCTATGCCCGAGCAATCGTTATTTATCTTAATAATCGATACGCAAAGCTATTTGGATTACTTTTTCTATTAATTTGGGTAGTGGTGTTTCTGGATAAAATTAATAAGAACTCATTATGTTTTTTTTATTTAAGTCCAGGAAGGTGCTTGTTAACTAAGCATGGAGATGAGCATGTTTTTTATGTAAATAACCACCCACCCAAATTATTAATTTCCTGTCTCAATAATGTATAATATTAAAAATACTCAAAATCTTATTTTATTCTTTTTGTTTTAGGGCTGCTTCTCCAGACTTGAAGATTGGTACCACCAGCAATACTTGGTATTCATGCTGGGCTTATTCATCATAGCGCTCGTCAAGTTCGGCATCTTGTTGAGCACTGTGTACTCCTGTGTCCGGCTGAGGAAACGAAGACAAGACATCCACGCGTTCGTGATGAAGTCGATCGACAACAAAACGAATGAGAACATTTACGACGCTAAAATGAGTTCGATGCACGATGAACCGATCACCGCCAAGTACATCCAGCCCAATAACTTCTACAGCCCGCGCGTGAGAAACCCCAGGATGTTTCACAGCAAACCCAACGAGATGATATGAGATTTAGCAACGGAGATAAATGCTTTAGAGAGAAAATTGGAGAAGTTCTCCGACTACCTGTATAAGCAGCAAGCTGATTCAATTATGTGGTGATTATAGAAAAAAAAGACTCAAATAAATTTATTTTTAAGAGATGAGATTTTATGATGTGATCGTGTTGGTCTTAAAAGTGGCAGCTAGAGATAGACAAAAAAGATAAATTATGAAAAGGCACCTGCATTTATGTATCTATCTAATTGAAAGTACAAAAATATAGTGCAAACTCACACCATACAATAATGTGCCATAAATGTAATCTTAACTATTACAACAAAATCTCTAAAGTATTTTCTCCGTTAGTTTACTGACCAAGATTATTTATAATGCGAAGCTGCTACAGTGTGAAATGTGTTCAGTAGTGCATTGGAAAAGTATCCTGTCCTTAAAGATACTTAGAACAACAACTTATTATTTATCAAGCATTGCTTTTTGAGAACGTACACGAACCTAGGAGGCCTACTACGTAAAACGAAATCCGTCAATACGATTATCATTTTTCGTAAAATATTTTTAGTATGCAATCCTTCTAAGATATGCTACGGGATCCGTAACAAAACGATTATAGTATTCACGGATTTCATTTTAGGTAATAGGCCTCCCGTTTCCAATAACTAGTTAGTAGTTTAAAGCATGTTGTACCTTGTTGTAAGTTCTTGTTAATTGTAGTTTAAGTAGTAT